>VZRX01018647.1:35882-49002 GCA_013398075.1 Notiomystis cincta | reverse complement strand
TAATCTATACAGCTATTGGAGCCATTCTAGTGTGAGTTTCACTTCACTTTTCATAGAACCAAAGCTTTTACAAGAAATCTCTAGTGAAATACTTGGAGCAGTGAGAAGATGTAAGAGTGAAATATCACTCTGGAAATATATGTGAAAATGCCAAACTTTCCATTATTCCCACTGTGTAAGGTGCCAATGTGACTATTCCATTTGATTCTTGCTATCCTGTGAAAACAGCTAAGAAGCATGTGACTGTGTAGGTGTGCACTGTATCATAGCAAGGATATATCTAAAATAGTCAAAGGAGAGTTATGAGCTTTTGGTCTGCACTTTTGCCAAGAGATCTAATTATAATGAAGAATTACATAGATGCTGAGGCAGGAGCTAGACTTGTCAAGCACACAATTCTGCATGCTCAGCAGTTAAATGTAGGTGAAAGCAACTTTCATATTACTGATTGTATATAGATATATGATTTTTATCTTCCTGGTTAAATAATAAAATATTTTTGAAGTAACTTGAGTGCTATTAATAATACTACAAATAAAAACTGAACAGAAAATAAAATACTGAAATTAAACCTTTTTTTGGTGTTGTTTTCCACATGCAATTTGGTTAAAAAAGCAGATCAGGCAATATTTTCATTTTAATTATTGAGATAGACTGCAAATAAATTGAGGCATTATTAGGAAACTCTAAGATGGACTTTGAGTCATTGTATTAGCCAATGTACAGGGGGTGTCAAGAAAGCAGTGATTATAAAGTATGAAAAATGTACAATGCTATGAAAAAACATAGAGGGTTTTTAAGAACAGAGAGATGTTAAACCATTCCCCAATGATGTTAAACCATTATTTTTCTATAGTAGGTATGTTGATTAAATAAATGACTGGAAAGAGAAATGTATCCAACACTATCTTAAAATGATCCTTATTGACAGCTATGCAGGATGACCTATTCTTCAATATTAGTCCATTCAGCAGCTATGAAATGGTTGAGTGCAAAGTAACAGGGCTAGAAAAATCTGCAAATATAAGGATGAGTTGAAAATTAGACTGAGGAGAAGACTACTCTGGGAGGTTAGAAAAGAAGGATAGATTTCCCAATACAAGCATTTTAAAAAATGATATTTTATTGAATGGTGCCACTTGACCTACTTAAAATGGTGCTTATTTTGGAGATAAGGACACTAAGTTATAGAGCAGGCCCTCTGTGTATGGAAAAGATTTGTACAGCACTGTCAAAACTGCTAAATTAAATACGTTTTTTTCATTTTCCTAGAGCTATGAAAATATGTGTGTTGATAAAACTCATCTCTCAGAATCATACAAAATTTTGTTCACAATCTTAAGAAAGGAATTTAAGCCTGACCAGGAATGGGGCCATTCTATAACTTAAACGTGATATATTCTTCTGGGGATGCTTTGGATCTCTCAATCATTCTATGTATTAAAGGGAAGGTAGGGGTGTGATACCTGGAACTGCTTGCTCCAAGTTGCTTTAACTAGAAACTGCAGCATCTCAGGAGAGGGCATCAAAGAATTCAGCAGATTAAAGCAACAAAGGACTATGAATACTTTCTCTGACTATTAGCACTAAGTGATGCTGCATCTTCAATGAGTTTGTTATTTCTGACATTATGTTAAAGACTTGTCAATCTACAGGAGGTATAAGTATTAAAATGTTTGAGCAAAAAGAAATAAAATTCATGTAATATTTCTCTTACTTAGAAAATGATGCAAAACTATGGAGCATTGCAATTTTATTCCAGAAATATTAATGTAAAAGATTCAGTACTAAGACGTTTTCTACAATGGTATAAACAAGCAAAATTCCTCTTCTTGAAATAAGTGACCAGTTTTGCAGTATTACAATGATACATAGAAAATCCTTTTCTCAGCAAATCAATCCTCCAGTCTTTTCCCAGACATATTTGATGTTTATAGAATTTTTGTTTAAGTAACATAAGATTCCACTGCACTTCATTGACTCATGCAAAAAGAAGTTAAAGAGATGTTAAACAGTGATACAAACAGAGGTCTTCTAAGACATGTCTCTTTAAGTGACCAAAGAAATTCATCTAATCTTAAGTGCCGGTCAACCATTGTATGGATTTACTAGAAATATTATATTAACAATACACAAAACAAGTTTGACATTAGTTTGCTGATGACTGTAATTAATTTTCATGTATATCAAGTAACATCTGTATCATTTATTGCACATAATGTAAATATTGCCTTATTACAGAAAGAATTTTTAATAGGCTTTTTTTCTGATCTACCATTACCAGGTCAATTTATACAGAGTACAGCACCCAGTTTGTCAATCTTTTTGTTTCTACTGATAAATTATTTAGTTCAAGCCAATTGTTGACAACATTTATGCTTGAAATGAGGGCATAAATACAACTAGATATCTTAGAGAACCATAATAAATCATCATATTATTTGTATAAATCTCCACTAATGATCTGATATGTAAAGATGACAGGTCATTCATACAGGTCATTCAAACTGAGTTTATTCTAGGGCTTATAAAATGAGTAATCATTATTTATAGTATTAAAGTCATTATAGTAATATCTCATCTACATATTTTTAGATTACAGCTTCACTGTCTAAAACATAATTCAAAATATAAGTAAATTCATACACAATAAGCTAATATTAGTATTTCTTTACTCTTATTCAATTTGTTATTCATTATTTCTTGGATTAGAAAGTGTAAAATTAATTTTATTTAACTATGTACTTGTTTGGAAGCTATTATACCTCAGGAGTGATTAAATCGGTGCAGGTGATATGTTCAAGAACTGATGAGAAAATGTTAAGCACTACAAAGCAGTAGGCATTGACAAGGAAGTGAGAGGAAAAATCAATGTATCTGCCTCTGCTCTGATTTACTCCTTTTGCAAACACACAGTGGTGGATTTCAGTGGTTATAAATCATTATGTCTCTTCCAGAACCAATGGAAAGATCCATGTGTAGGCCATCTGAAGCTCTGTCCAATATCTGGAAGTAGATGCTGCCAAGAACTAGGGTCGAAAGATTAATTTGGCCCTGTCTGATCTGCTGCGGGCCTTGGACAATAATGAAAGTACTGCCTAAAAAAAGTCAGTGTTTATCTTTATTCCTTTTCACTGATCACCATCAGAGAATGTACATGAAAGGCCTGTCTCTTTTTCTCTCACTCATTTAATATTATCTTATTTGTAACCCCTAGAACCGGCAGTTAAAGTAGGAATATGCATTAATTGCTTTATTCCATTTGCTCACAGACTATGCCATTTCTGCTCTGTCAGGTCTCTCTCTCATTCATATATACTAGCAAACACATCATTTCCTTTCTTAAAAAATGGAAGGACTATAAATAAAGGGAAAACAAAATGTTATTGCTGTAGGATGGTAATTCAGAAGTCTTCTCATCAATAATAGACATAGTCTCTCAGAGTCATTGTTTTATATACTTTCCCTAAGCTTGCCACGAAAGTTGATTAAAAGCCAGTAAGCAGCATTTTTTGGTGACAATAGCATTTTATGTTCTGATGCCCTCTTCAACAGACAAATATTTATCTAGGATTAAATGCCAGATAAATAAGCAGAGTTTATGAGCTGCTACTTGTCTTGGAGTATCTAGAAAATAATGTCCTGAAGTGCACTAAGAAGGGAATAGCAAGAAAAAATACAGGTGTAACAGGTAGCAAAGGAGTAGATGGGAAAGAGTAAATGCAGCTGGCCAAGCCTTACTAAACTAGGATGACAACAACATGAGAAATGGCAGAAATGAAAAACTATGTATAAAAAGAGGCATTACCTTATAGAACTGCTGACCAAGGTGGAATTTTCCAAGGCAACCACATCATGAATAACAAGAAGGTGTAAAAAGTCAGCAAAACTGAGATCCCTGGGGAAACAGTAAATAGGAGTTGCTGATGGTAAAGATGAGGAAACTGGCCTGTGAAAAGAGCTGTAGAAAAGGGTAGTAAATCATGTCATTGGGGAATGATCAGGAACACGTTACCCTGCCTTGTGCTTCATCACCACAATTTAAAGCAGGACACTGGAACCACTCTTTTCTCTCTCTAATCATATATGACTTGCCTCCAAGACCATGAGGGACATGAGTTGACTCTCCCTATCATCAGTGAGGGAACATCAGGACATTATTCCTAATATCAACCAGCGGATGCCTGGAGAGTACAACTTACTTTTCCTCTCCTTAGCATCTGAACTGAGTGTCACATTACAATGCTTCTTTACAATTTAATATATATTTACATAATATATATTATAAAAATACAAATATATGTATATTTAACAATCACTTAAACTGTAGATCTAAAGAATTCCACCCTTTCTACCATTTTAGGGCTGCTTTTACTCTGGGGATGGTGTTCGTCCCAAATGCAAAAGCAGTAATTCAAACCTTTTAATAAGCATAAGAAGATCTTCTAGCTTACAGGGTTTTTCTTTCAAAGATCTCTGCATTTTGTGAAAAAAAAAAAAAAAAATGCCAGGGATTAATGACCTGGATACCACTTAAAGCCCTTCTGAACCATGACAGAGATATTTTGAATATGTTGTACTGTCTTGACCTCTAATGGATATTATTTACATTTGATTTTAACTAAGGTATTCTTTATTCTCTGCTATACACGAGGACTGAACTCTCTCTCTTTGCTCTCACTAATAGAACCATATGGTTCAAGCAGAGTAGTTGAAGAGGAAATGCTGGAGGAAAAATAAAGCAAACTGCATTTTAAAATCGTGTAACGATGTAGGATAAAGAATTTAGGTGGTTGGATAAAACAGTTTAATTTGGAACGTGTAAGTTGATTATTATTTTTTTAACCTGTTGCTTTAAAATATGCTTGTTCACACTCTGATATATTGTAGCATCTAAAAGAGCTGGGCATATTTTAGATTAAGAGTGTGCATCTTTAATGATGTTCTCTGTAGTTAACAGTTTTGAGAATTATACTGTATTAAAGAGCTTTAGCCCATCAAAAAGGTTTTCCTGAGCTCCTCTGACTCTACATCATAGCTGACACCAATGTCACACCAGTCCTCAGGGGATTCTCAGATGCATACACCCTGAACTTCTTCCCACAGAGATTACAAAATTTCTGCTTAGTGCTTACACTCGAGCTTTGCTCTCCATGTGAAATATTCAGCTCTGTACTGCTCTTTGTGACTGCACATCCATTGATAGCCAGCAGGACTAGATTTTTCATATTAAATAGTATGAGTATAGTATCATTAAAAATGTATCATAGTATCATAAAAAATATATTTAATATATATAACATATAAAATACTAACATTAAAATTATTTTTTAAATTATTAAAAATTAGTAAAATAAACAGTATCCAAATGCTACAAACAAACTTCTCTGTATAACTAGCTGTTGTGCATACTATGATGATCATGTTTTATTGCTGCAGCTCTCCAGTAACAAGAGATAACAAGTGTATAAGATACAAAAAATTAAAAAGAGATTATTCCTTGTTGCACATCAGAAAACAGAGACTCATTTATATCTTCCTAACAGTGCTAGGCACAAGAAGCTCAGAAGTAGCATACAACACATTGGTTCAAATCTTTGTTCTCAACATTTCTTGATAAACCCACATACATCCAGAGAATTTAAGAATGAACTATTTTCTCACTAGGTACATGCATGGAGGAATAGGCAAATCTCACAAGTATCAGGTGCTGTACTGAATTTGCTAATTGTAGTTGAACTTTGGGATCTCAGTCTTCAAGAAGGAACTTGGCAAACCAGAACAGATATGAGATAAAGGATTATGTTTGTTTTGTGTTCTGGGGTGGAAGGGATTTCCAGGGTACTCCAACTCTAATACATGCTGAAAGCAGACCTAACTCTGAAGCTAGATCAGGCAGTTCATGGTATATCTCAATGAAATTTTTAAATCTTCAATGGTGTATAATCTTCATGGCTATATTTTTTCAAGGCCTCTAGTGCTTACAATTATTAAGATTTTTTTTTTTTACTTAATACACTGCCAAAAATTCTGTTGCATTCTTTTAATATGCAACTCCAGGTAGAGTCTCAGCAAACTGGAGTAGATGGGAAGAATCCCCTCCCTTGACAGGCTGCCCACACTGCTCTGGATGCAGCCCAGGACACAATTGGCTTTCTGGGCTGGGAGGGCACTTTGCCTGCTCATGTCCAGCCCCTCCTGCACCCCGAGTCCTTCTTGGCAGGGCTGCTCTGGGATGTGCTCACCCCCCAGCCTGTGCTGATACAGGGCTTGCCCTGGTCCAGCTGCAGCACTTTGCACTTGGCCCTGTTGAACCTCATGAATTTCCCGTGGGTCCAATTCTTGAGCTTGTCCAGGTCCCTCTGGATGGCATCCTGTCCCTCAGGCTTGTCAAATGCACCACTCAGCTTGATGTCATCTGCAAATTTGCAGAGGGTACGCTTGAGCCCTTTGTCTATGTCATTAATAAAGATATTAAATAACACTGGTCCCAATAAACACCCCTGAGTTACACCACTTGTCTCTGATGTCCACTGGGACTCCTAGCTATTGACCACTACCCTCTGCATGCAACCATCCAAAGATGTCCCTGTCCACACCAGAGGGGTTGAAACCAAATGATCTTTGAGGGTCCCTTTCATATTCTACAATTATATGAAACAGCAGACACAGAATTACAATAAAAATTTGAAAGAAAATGAAAGTTGCCATAAAACTGTCTTTTTATTTCCACAACCCCTCATTGTCTGCCATTTATTTACAGTCTTCTGACATAAATTCATTAAAGCTATAGATTGACAAAAAGAAAAAGACAATTTTCTCTGCACCCAGAGTCAGTATAATCATTGCAGAAAAGATTACTAGTACAGTTTTATACCTGTAGATATATATTCAGATTGAGACAATAGTTATTTTCTTGTATAACTTTGTAGTGTTAGCATGAAAATTCTTAAAAGAAATTAACTATTACTTTTGGGTTTTACTTTTTTTTTAATACTTCAGTCACCATGTGAAGTTTTCTATAAGAAATAAAGAAAACAAAGAATTAACAGAAAATAGTGACAATTCAGGATATTAATTGAGTGCTGTAAAAAACTTTGGATATTGCTCAAAATTTCTCTTCTGCTTTTTTTTCCAAGCAAGATACTCATCATATATATATCAGACATTTAACATTCTGAGAAAACCCATTATTTATCCCATTATACAATTTCATTGTTTACTCACAAGCTATTAACAATTCAAATATATTTAATCTATTACATGTCTAAGAAAAATTTAGAGCTAAAATAAAATCACTTCTAGATGTGGATCCATGGATCACTTCTGTCAGTTGAGTTATTTGCACTGTCTTCCACTCATTTGCTGTGAAAACCTAAATAATTTCTAGAGGTTTCTGAACCTTCTTGAGTCAAATGTACTGTAACTTATCAATGACAAGATGCAGCTCTGTAGTATTCCATTTATAAGAAACAAAAGAACAGCATTAAGACCTGGGGGACTTCTGAAGGAAAAATTGAATCCATGAAAATTATGGGTTTTGTGTTCAGAACTATAAAATATTTGGAGTGAATTCATTGCATAACTCTGAGAAGGGCAAAAATCAGTATAATACTGAGAAAAAACATTGGCAGAAGGCGGCATCCATGGTAGTTGGAACTATGGCTGGCATTAGATCATTCAGAGAATTGGTACTTGAAAACACAATGCAGTTCAGGAATTTCAGGAAGTAGATCAATGTCTCTGCTGCCAGAAAAGACAATTATGCTAATTTGTCCATTTTTGGGGTGAGTGTTCTACACACTCTGAGACAAGAGTAGTGACCTTTAATTTAGGCTTAGCAAAGACCTTTTATTTAGGCCTTTGTGATCAATCCTCCCTTAGATCCTTCCCCGAGCCTTCTCCCACTCCTGCCCGTAGCCCAAGAACCCATTCCAGCTGGGTTTGTGGCCATCAGCCCCCACTTGCTCAGCAGACAGCTGGAACTCCCAGAGCCCAGCCCATAAGGATCAAGCAACTGCCCATCCTGTACCCTGATACACTCTGCCAGTATTTCAGACAGCTATCTTGCCAGTTTAGGAATTCAAGTGGAAAAAGACTGCTTAGAATCATATGAAATTAATTAAATCTTATCCTGGTATGTTTTCTGAAAAACTAGGAGAGAAATTATTTGATCAGTCTTTACTTAGGCTTCTACAATTTAAAGAAATAGATTTTTAGGGATATATGACGTGCCAGTTGGAAAGTAGGGAGCTCAGAAAGTAAGGACATTTAACAATAATGAGTTTAGTTTAACTGATGCACGTATAGACTGCATCATTCAGAGATATATCACTATAACTGAAGAAACAACAATGCTGTAGGTACTGTTCATAATTTTCTAGGGGAAATACTTTGTTTCCTATCAAGAAATGGGAATAAGGAATGGGATAAAGTCACATTCCCTAGTTTCATGGCTCTTGACACCAGCTTTATACCTCAATTGTTTTTAGTTTTGTTTTTGAAATCTTCCTGCTGTCATTTATCATTACTTTAGAAAAGCTTGAAGTACATTGATAAAGATCAATTTTTAATGAAGGATTTTTCTTTGTATAAGATTTGTTTGATAGTATGCAACACCAAGGTTAGATTTTTTAGAGGAAAGAAATAACAGAAATTAATAGAATCAGACAAGGAAAACTAAGTCCTATATCCAAGTTTGCTAAATAATCTTGGAAAATATCTCACTGCAGTGTTTTAGACTGACATGGATCAGGTGGTGACTTGATCTCCCCAATATGAAAATAATTGGGTTTTGGAAAAGTCTGATCGTTTGGGTTTTCGTAGAGTTCAGGAACTATGAAATTATGTTTTCCACTTACTTGCAGTACATAAAAAGTACTACACAATAAAATTCCAATTACTTTGTCCCATGACTTGGTAAAGTTAAATGAGGCATGGGCAGGAGTATGACAGACCTTTATATCTCTGTCTTTACATTATAGCAGCTGAAAGCTAATAATGAGTGTTAAATAGCCAATGATGTGTAGAGCTGACAGTTGACACGTCGATCATCAAATTCCTGGATCTGTTTCTTCTGTTAGAAGCACCTTCTGTTAATGAATCCTGGGATTAAGATTTGGCAACTGCCAGGCTATTCAAATTATTCTGAGCACAAACATCATAGAAGACTAAACAGGCAGAGGTGCTTTCTGTGTTTGAGAGGTCAGCTCTCAATCTCATCATGACTAAATGCCTGCCATTCAGGTACACTTTTCCAAATACCTTTTTATAATGTACCCTTTTTGCGTACATCAGGTAGATGTCACATGCACATTTGTGAATGAATATGTACAAATATATAGTGCACTTCTCTGTCCAAAGAAGCACAGCTGAAAAGGCTGCATAGCCCAAATTAGGTGATTTGGACACACACAAGACCTACTTAAAATTTCTGACATTGAAATGCCTACCTATTGTCATCAACCAAAAGAGCACATGAGGAACTATGTGCATGTCTTGGGATGGGATGAACTCAAAACTTCTCAATTATTAAGCAGAAGGTGATTTAAATAGCCACTCTCTTGTGGTATAATCTGGTAAATGGCTTTCTTTAGACCTTGATTCTGATGGGCTAAATTCATAGCAAGTTTTCTTTGGGACTCTGGAAAGCTAAAAATAATTATATATATGATCAGGTTAATCAGTACTAATTATTAGAGAATACTATAATGGTGTGCACTATTGATAGCTGTGTAGCATAATGAGCAAGAGATGTTGAGAGATCTTTGGAGCCTATGAATATGAATCAAATTTGAAAGAGACAGCACCAGAAGAAAAATAGAAAAGTCATCATCAGGTGATTAAAAACATCATGGAAATTTTAATGGAAAAAAAAACAGTGAAAATGGCCAGAGTATGAACAGCTAGATGGAGATAAGATTGTCCTGATTATACAGACAGAAGAAATGCATAGGCTACAAAAATTTGAAAAAATAAGGGGTTTTGATATATTTTTTAAGAACTCTGCCCTACCACATTTTGGGGAATACCTTGTAATCCAAAAATCATTGAAAAGGAAGCCTTAAGTGTGTTTGAATAACAAATCGGTTGTCTCAGGATCATCCTAAATTTACTCAGAATTGCCAGTGTAATAGATTACAACAGCACATAAAGGAGCACAGAAGAAAATTTATCTGACACAGAAATTTTTTATTACAACAGAGTTATTTGTTACGAAAAACAGCCCTCTCTACTGACAGTATGAAGTTATGCTCTCTCCTGAATCCTAGAAGAAAATACTTGTTTGGTATTATATTATCATCATTTTTTCTGATACTGCTCTTTGTTTGTTATTTATCATGGCACCTATGGACCTTCTTCATAATCAGGTCATGAAGAGAGCACTATACAAGCACAAACCAACAAAAACTAATATTCCATAGAACCAGTAGCTTTTCTAACTCATCTAAGTGGAAAGAGAGGAGCTCTTTCCTCTTTGCAGAGTAAAACAAGACATAAAAGGGTGGCCCCAATTTTTTTACTTTGCCATTATCTTCCATCCAAAGCTGCTGAGCAATTTTTGCTTTCTATCAAACCCCAGTTCATTCCACTTGCTGCAGTCCTGACTCATGTCTTTTATACCAGTCATGTCATAATGCTATTGATATAAAACCTTAATGAGCTGTAGTGAGCATGGATTACTTTTTCATTGAGCCTTTCATTTCTCTGTATCTATTTACAAGTGTACTTATCATCTTCACACAACATGTCTATTTTCTTTGCAAAAAAACATATATCCAGTAGCTAAAATCTTCCTGTATTTTTCAGATACCACTGGTAGTTGTTCTTTTCATCCAGAAATAAAATTCCCTGGATGGCAGTTACCAGGCAAGGCATTTGGCCACACTGGTTGTCTGCCACATCTGGGCCCTGTAGCTTCTAGGGTCATATTTTAGAACCAGAAATAACTGATTTTTAGCATATGCCATCTTTGACAGAGTAGGCACAAACTGCCTGGCTAACTAATCTGATGTGTTATCTGTGATCACTGATTGTTGAAAAGGAGAAGCTTGGGCACGTGTATTTGTGTCCCCCAAAATCCTTATAGGGCTGTGCGAGCTTGAATCCGGCGGTTTGTTCTGCCCTATACCTCTTCCACCCTTTCAAGGATATCTCCTCCTCCCCTCCTTGACTTTCACATGTCTCCTTTCTACTCATAATATTCATACAATGAAATCCACTAAGGATATTGCTGAATTAAAATTCACTTCTCATTAATGTGAATAAAGCTTAAATGAATCATTTATCCTGCAGTATTTACTGACTTACAGATAATAATCTTGCATTACAACTAATAGGTAAAGGTCAGCTTGCATGATTCACTGTTAATTTGTTTTCATTTAAACTAATTTACTTAGAATTTCTACAGCATTGGTTCCCTAAGGGAATGCAACAAAAACTATGACCTGATGACAAGTAGAACCACTAAATTATATCAGAATTATTAATAAAATAGTCTTTTTATAATTTGTTAAAAATCTGGGGAGATATTAGCAACTTATTTATGTAAGATATGGAAAGTACATCTGTAATATAATTGCATATAAATTAAAAATTTGCCTAGAGAGACTGTACAGTGATCATAGTTTTAAAATGATTGGCAGATACATTAACATTGAATGCCCCAGGAGAAAGGTAATGAATTCCGGGTTTTGATTTTTTTTCTGATTTCCAAGGAGAATGTTAGCGTGTTCTTTTGTTTTGATGCTTGACATTGTCATAACTAGTTGACTTAAAAAATGAAGTCACTTACAATGCTGGTCTTGTTAATGGCTAATTGAGTTATTTTGACTTTCATTTAGCTTAGGAGACAAAGCTAGAAAAAAGAATGAATAACAGTCTCAAGAAACATAAGGAAACCTTTTTCAAGTATATGCAGATAAGATATTTTAAGTGTCATGGAATGTTTTATTAGGATATAGCATCTTCTCTTGTAGAAAAACCAAAGATATTCTTTATTAAGCTTTTTTAATTACATGCCCTAGTTCTTTGGTTTATTTATTATGACATGAGAAGTAATGTATTAATTAAAAATCTTGCCAGCTGCAGATCTGACCTAGGTGATTTGACTTAGATCAGGCTGTAACCACCTGAAGTCTATAACTGATTTATAGACTTTTGCATGACTGTAGCATGGGAACTCCAGATGGATAAATATAGCCAGAAGTGGTAGGTCAAAACACTTTTTTATTTCCCATTAACAACAGACACTGACATGTTTGCACTCTTCTCACTCATCAGACTACACAGACATTTTCTTCACTTTGTTAAATTTTTGGTTTTTGTTAAAAAAATCATATTTGGACATCATCTTAGATGTCACATCATATGACAGTGACAAGTTATGCTCATCTCTAGTTAAAAATATATCTACTGATTAACACTGTTCTTGTTAATACACAACAGGATGCACTGCAATGCAGTGGGAAGAGCAGCAAAAGAACATTTAGAAGACCTGACATCTAATTTCTTGGAAATTACACACCTTGAATATGCCCTTAATACCTTTTCAAACATGATATACCTGATATCTTTTTTATCACATGCCTGTAGAAACTAGTTTAAATTTTTTTCAAAAGCTTTCCTCCAAATTGTACTGTAAGAAATGAGAAACCTTATTTGTCTATAAATGTTTCTCTTGTCCTTTTTGTCATATAAACCCATTAGCAATACTTCCTAAATTTAATTCTAAATCATCATAATACCCAAAGTAATCTACCAACCATTTGAATAATATTGTCAAGTCTAAATATTGAGAAGATTCCATAAAAGATGGCTTATTTATAAACAGATAATTAAATATTAGTGGCCAAGAGACCTGGCTGGATGTGTATATATTTTTGTCTAATAATGCTAATGTATTTTATGAATATAATTGTATTAAATATTAATAATTTCTTATGGATTTAATTGGTGGAGTAAGCTAGCAATGCTTCTCACTTGCACGAGAATTCTTAGTGTATTTCAGGTCTTCTCTCTCCTTTGCAATATATGCCAGGAAATGTTATGTCTTTATTTCTCTCTCTGGCGACATTAATATTTTTGTTTCCTTTTAAAATTTTAATTGTTTTTTAAAATA
>VZRX01018647.1:0-35866 GCA_013398075.1 Notiomystis cincta | reverse complement strand
AATAATAATAATAATAATAAAAAGAGAGAGGAATAGCACCCAAGAGAAACAAGTGACACCAGCCTACCCCAAGCAGTGATCAGCAGCCCCTGGTAAACTGCTTTGTTTAAACGCAGAGCAAGGCATTCTGTGGTGCAAAATACCCTTTTGGCCAGTTCGTGTCAGCTGTCCTGACCATGCTCCCTCCTGGCTCCTTGTGCTTCTNTATTGTCAAGTCTAAATATTGAGAAGATTCCATAAAAGATGGCTTATTTATAAACAGATAATTAAATATTAGTGGCCAAGAGACCTGGCTGGATGTGTATATATTTTTGTCTAATAATGCTAATGTATTTTATGAATATAATTGTATTAAATATTAATAATTTCTTATGGATTTAATTGGTGGAGTAAGCTAGCAATGCTTCTCACTTGCACGAGAATTCTTAGTGTATTTCAGGTCTTCTCTCTCCTTTGCAATATATGCCAGGAAATGTTATGTCTTTATTTCTCTCTCTGGCGACATTAATATTTTTGTTTCCTTTTAAAATTTTAATTGTTTTTTAAAATATTGATATGAATCTCTTCCCTAGTCCAATTTTCCAGACCTGGGAAGATTTGTGGGAATACCTACATGGCCTGAAATCTCATGGGACTTCACTCTATGTTACTAGCATAACCTGAGAGCATGTAATTGTCCAGAACTCTTCACCATCTAACATAATTTGTTAGTTTCAAATTTAAACCACCTTTCAATAAACAATTTTGTACTGCATTATTGTTGTCATTTAACCCCTGCCATCATCTTAGTGCATGCAACTGCTCACTCACTCTGTCACCCTTTCCTCAGTGGGGAGGAGAATTGGAAATAAAAGGAGAAATTAATGGCTTGAGATAAAAAATGTTTAATAATTGAAAATAATGATAATAATGATGATGATGATATTTCTATAATTAACATTGTTCTTTTTCTTGTTCTTATTAGTAATAATAATAATAATAATAATAATAATAATAATAATAATAATAATAAAAAGAGAGAGGAATAGCACCCAAGAGAAACAAGTGACACCAGCCTACCCCAAGCAGTGATCAGCAGCCCCTGGTAAACTGCTTTGTTTAAACGCAGAGCAAGGCATTCTGTGGTGCAAAATACCCTTTTGGCCAGTTCGTGTCAGCTGTCCTGACCATGCTCCCTCCTGGCTTCTTGTGCATCTCTCCACTGGCAGAGCTTGGGGAATTGAAATGGTCTAAGAGTAAGCACTTCTCACTACCACCTAAAACATCACTGTGTTATTAACATTATTCTTATATTAAATCCAAATCACAGCACTGTAACAGTTGCTAGGATGAAAATTAACACTCTCTGAGCCAAAGCCAGGACAATTACCTACTCTCTCTTTAATTCAATATCTCATTTCCTTTGAGGTTCAATAGAAAATGCTCAGAGACAAATCCTTACCCATCAGTACCAAAAAACAGTAGGGCACTCTGGCAAAATAAGTCTCCATGAATTTTTTTCCTAATCCAATATACATTTAGTTTGATGTCTGAAATACATATGGTATTAGGAGATATGACTCTGGAAAGTCTCAATATAATTATAAGCTTTTAATATCCTTATAATCTTTTCCATCTCATGTCTCCCAACTTCATCCTGAACAATGAATTTCACAGTCTTAATATATTCACTAGAAAAATCTATCTTAATTTTATGTTATTAGGTATACAGAAATTTCTACTTTATTATTTTTAATGTCCTTAAGGACTAAATTTTCCAGAGAGGGAGCATTTCAAAGATAGCAAACAGTAAAATTATACAAATAGGCTTTTTATGGAACTACAATGAAGATATTAATTTTCTGTCAACTCTGCACAGCTATTTACAGCAGGCATTTTTATGTCTACAGGAAAGACCTACAACAGAGAGTATTTATGCAAAAAAATACTTCTAATTCAGTACTGTAAGTATTGCTTCCTTTGCTGTCTTTCAAATAATTCTAGTTTGATTTTTATCACTTAACTAGTATTCATATTTAATCAACATTAAAAAATTTATATTTCTATGAAATGGTTTTTAAAGTAGGCAATATATGAGAAAAATAATTTCATAGAATGCATTTAGAATGTCACATGCTCTATTTTTATTATTTTTGGTGTAAAACTATGGCAATTTTTATTGTGTTGCACTTTTCAAATCCATCACTGAAGAAGAGAAAATCTTGATGATCAAAGCAAAAAGAAGGTTGAGTCAAGAACTGTTCAACAGAGTAAAACCAGAACTTCTGTCATGATTTTTTGCATGCCTTTAAAAATCTGCATGTCTCCATTGAGAAGCTTTTATTTTCTCTCCTTGAATTTGGGTACAGATCACCATTTTTCATAAGTAAATCATATCATAGAAATTTTATTTATCTAATTCGGAAATAAATGAAGTAAAATGACAACATATCCCTAGTTAACAAAGTCTAAAGAAACCAGGCTGGTTCAGTAAATTACAGTACATTCCCAGAGACTCTTGTATTGACCCAAAAAGCAGTATAAGGAGAGAATTAAACACCCAGTTGGATAAGATTTGTAAATGAAATGCATATTTCATTCAGTGAAAACTAAAAGCTGTTTATCTATGCAATGCTTTTTCAATAGTTGCCATTGTTAAATTAAGGGATTCAGAAAAGTATTTTGTTGCTCTGCAGTAGTAATGGCTTCAGTAAAAACACTATGTTCAAAACTTTCTGTGTTGTTTTTAAAGGTTATAAAACCCCAAAATTTTATGAGTTGATGTTTAGGAATGTACTATCATTAGTTTTTATATTTAGTTAAGAGAGTACTAAAAAATGTGTATCCTTTAGCACACACCATTACCAAGAATCCTCCCCTAATCTGTCTCTTCATGAGAAAGGATGAAGGCTACTTCAGGGCTAAGGACACTCTAATATTTTGATTCGCATTGGAGCTGACTCTTAAGATCTTCTGAATTCTGTTTGTTGTCTCATACACAGTATTAAGACTGTCATTACTGTATTTTCCTGAAGCAAGGAGCTTTTGCATCAGCTCTGAAAAGCTGAGTTGCCTTCCTGAGCAATCCTGAAGATCATACAGTGAAGGCATGGCCACAGTGAAGGGTGAGCAGCATCTCTGCAGGGCAAGCACCCGTGCAGTGCTCATAGAATAGTCAACAGAGCACAATGCCACTGGTTAGAGCGAAAGATCTATCACCAAAATAAAAAGGATTGATGGACTTGTTTGCTCAGAATTATTGACATTGGACTATTTACTCTTGGATATTCACTAATGATTATTTTGTCTAATAGTGCAGCAAACAGCCTATAAAATATAAAACATTTTACATAGTCAATTAATGGATTTTCAAGAACATGATTTTCTTGTTTTCTGTGACTAGTCTTCTGGAATTAATTTTTTAAATTATAAATTAAAAAAATATCTTTAAATATTAGCTAAAAAAAGTTAAGACTGCATAAAATTGGTCCTCACATCTGAGAAATACGTTGATACTACTGAATTGTGTTTGAAAGATGACCCAAGAATTAGTAACACATCCTGGACTGAAGAAGTACCCTGGAATAAACTGTTTAGAACTTTATTACAGCATTTTTACAAGACTCATAAATGCCTTTCCAAATACCTTACACCATATGTTTGCTTCATGTTGCCTATAAAGTTCAAGTAATTTATAAGTCTGCCACTTCTCTGTAAATTGATGTTATGAGTGGCTTAAATTTGTCTGATGCTGTGGGAAAAAGCCATTGAATTTTATGTTCTCTATTTTCTGGATGAGCACATCTGCCAAAATAGGTTGCTCCAATGAGTTAATAGAGCTTAATGTAGTTTATAGGTTGCCATTGAACACTTCTAATTTTGAGATGGGCTTCACTCAAAAATCAAGGCTACTGAAGAGGAAATGGTTTAAGTAATTTAAATGCTCCTGCAACCTTCTACATTCTCTGATAAGGATTTCTAAGGTAGTCTATTAGGGGAGAAAAATTGAATACAGCCACATGTGTACAATGAACACAGGAAAAAAAAATGTAATTCCACTGGAATCAGGTGGCTCCTGGGCTGTTAATTACTCACCAATGCCAAATTTACCACTCAAAAAAAGTGCGACCTTAGGACATGAGTAAAACCAGTTCTGGAGGTAACAGAGAACAAAGAGCAAGTATACAGCAAGTGCAAAACATCACATTAGTGATTGTGGATGTGAATTTTGTGTATGTGCACTTGCAGGTCAATAAATAAAGCATGACAGTAAAAATAGTATAAAGCAGATCCTGGAGAGGTTAGAAAGAAACCATCAACACATCGTCATCATCCTTATCCTCATACCCTTGAAGAACCTGAAATGCCAAAGATTGCCATAGTCCTGCTGCACAGCCTGAAAACCATTGATGTAAACTGCCAGACAGGCAATGAAGTGTGTCAGTAATAACAGAATGAATTCTAGAATTTTTGAGCAGATATATCGACTTACCTGTATACAACTGTTAGTATAATGATAACTGGTCTAAAAATAATTCTTTGATTAGATTATTAAGACTTAGATCAACACTAAATTCCTCCTTTGAATTCATAGTCTGCTCCTTTGGACCATAACAAGAGTCTGCCTGGTAGGAATTCAGGCAACCCATTCTGTAACTTGGATTCAACAAATTCACAATGTATTATTATTATTATTACAGCATTTTCAGCTAGAGAAAGCTCACAATAATAGTTCTTTTGTGTGTGTGCACAAAATAACTGTTATTTTGTATGTGAGCTACAGAGCACCACCTGGAAGGTAGGAAAGAACTGAGACAGGTGCCTTGTATTATTAATGCACCCTCCACTTGGGGCAGGATGGGCCTTGGTCATGCTTCATTTCTTGGTCTGGGGACCAGGACTCAATCCCTGGATGAGTACAGAGAGAATGTACTGCATTGAGACTCGGTGATGGAGTCCAAAATGCTGGTATTTACATGGTAAGAAACCCTGCCTGTTTTCAGACTCAGATCTTTGTGAATGAATCCACTCTCTCTTTATCCTGTCTTCTGACTATTCCAATTTTAAGTTCATCTGAGAATAGTCTGAACTGCAATATCCTGGGCATGGAGAGATTTTGATAGGGATTGAAACCTCTGAACACTACTGACATATAAACAAATAATGACAATGAAAAATAACAATCATGAAAACAAATAAAGGAGGTAAAATTGGAAATACCACAGCCACATATAAAGATACAGAACTTATGGTTCAAATATGTTTTTGAACACAGTCTTTTCATTGCAAATCATTACATTTATAAGGAACTGGTATGAAATCTGGGAAAAAAAACCAATAAACCAACTGAAAAATAAGAATCAGACTTCTGTGTTTTGATTCAGCTTCTCAAAATCCTTATGGTTTTTGTCATAGGAAGAGAATAGATTCTTTTTTTTCAAACCACCCCCCCTTCTTCTCAAAGGCTTTAAAGAGTAAATTCTATAAAACCCAGGGACTTTGTCAGTGTTACTAATTTTTTTTCATATATTTCCATATCTTTTTTTAATTTGCCATTTAAGAAGTCTTGTAAATCCGAAACTATTCCTTTCCTCCTTGTTCATTTTATATTTTATGCATTTTAATTTTTCCAACCAGTTCTTGCTATTTAATGTATTTGAATAATTTTCTATGCATATAAAGAATTGTAGTGCATCTATACTGTAGAGTGATTCACTTTCCATTTAAATGAATTGTCCATTCCATTGATAAATATGTTATACCCATTAATTTAAAAATAAAAGTGTAGATTTGTTGTAAGCAACATTTTTAGGGAACATTTTTTTAAAAATAACTGCTGTCTAGTTTGTTATACTGTGCAACTAACAATTTTCATCTTCTTTCAGCTTTTCAAGCTTTTTTGGTTTTGACAATTGCTTGAAACACAGAGAATTAGATTGCCATTACAATGCTATTGTAATTGGTCCAATTCATTCTCTCTTGTGATGAAAACTTGAAAGGAGGCAATCTTTATAAATTATTCTTCAGTTAATATCTCCATCATCATTGTTTCAGAGGGAGCTGGGTTTATATCTCATTCAAGACATTTGAGGTGCAGGCTTTTAAGTCTATGTGGAGGTCTCCAGCATGTACTTACTGGAGCTGCACTGCAAAAAAAAACCCTCTTTTTCACCATTTCTATAATAATCCCAGGGAAAAGAGAAATTACAAAAAAAAAAAAGGTATTACAATTGATTGGAGTAATCCATATTTACTCAAATATCTGGGATATTTGCAAATATCTGTCAAAGAAGAAGCCTACTATACACCTTCTTAATTAACTGCTAAAAAATTAGGAAGAGAAGAGATTATCATTAATGAATATTATTTGTGCTTAAGGTAGGAGTTCAAAATGGAGAAATAATAATGGAAGCAGCAAAGACTATGAGAGGAAAAAGGGGTAAGATTGCTAAAGTATACCAAAGATCATCTTATTTTATTGCAGGAATGAAAGAATAAGAATATTCAGAAAGAATAAGAATATTCAGAAGAAGAAAGTTGAAATAACCAAGAATATACGAAGGATTCAAACTAATAAAAATCATCCAGGAATTGTATAAAAAATATCAGACATATAATTAGATTCTAAAGACAGATAACCATGATACATGATATTTGCTGTCAGAAGGCAAAATATAGAAGCATCCTTTGACAGCACATCAGTGTTTATTGCTGAGGGCTTCTTCTTCCTGTAGTTCTAGGGACAGGTTCTTCTTGGCCACTGAAGCCCATCTGGAGGTGTCTCTATGCCAGACTGAGCAGCCCTTTTCTGTTTAAAAGTTCAATTGGTTTGCTGAGAACATTTCTCAGACACACACATACACATACACACACACACATACACACACACACACACACAGATGCACAGACACAGAGAAGACAATGACAGCATCTGCAACACAGCCAGGCACAGAAAGGGTGCTACATTTACCTGCATCCACCTACAGAACTGATAAAACATCAGTACAGATAGCAGCTCCTCTGCTTCAGCTGGTCTGGACTGAAGTCACAAGTGAAGGCACAAGATTCATAAGCACAGCCATGGATCCTCCAAGTACAGCATGGCCCTCCTGCCTGTCCAACACTCCTGCCCAGATCCTGTGGCTCTTACCTGCCTCATGGGTCCCCTACTCACTTGCCAGCAAACACACTTTCATGATCACAGATCTCCCCTAAATTCTAGCACAGACCTTTGCTTGCCTGATACCCCTGCTAGACCCAGGACATCCTACTTGCCCCTGGTCCAGCTTGAGGTTTTTGAGTCAACCAAACCACACTCAGACTCAACATCAAGTTTGGAGAAGTTACAGAAACTTACACAACAAGCATCTGGCACATAGACTGAGACCAATGGTTCGTCTCCAGCTGCCAGTGCAGAGCCCCTCAGTGGCGTCACTCCACCCCAGTTCCTCCAGCAGATGACACTGGGAACTTAACCCCATTCCCAGTCCAGTGGTTGGGTCAAGACCCCCACCTACTCCTGTCTTGAGCGCTGAGACCTCACCACCTCCAGTTGATGACACCACAGGCTCAGGTAACTCGCACCTTGAATATCCTAATTCCTCGTCGTCTTCTTGTTTCCCCCTTCTTAGCAATTACAAAGCCCAGGTTGATCATCTCCAGACCTGTGCCTGGAGTTTATTTACGGGTCCTCAACTTGTAACTGGGGACATTTTGTCTTTAGCTTAATCTCTGTTAGCCTGCATCTATTGGGGATGTATCTCTGTGTGTTTGTGGGGTTTTTCTTTTACTTCCCCCTTATGTAATGTTCCTTTTGCAGTGTTTCCTTGGGTAACCTTAATGAGACATCATCCTCTCAGCTTCTGAATGTTCATACTATTATTTTTAAAAGGTGACTGGAAATATATAATTTATGAAAATTACATATAAAACATCATGTAAAGAGTTTGCTTTTTATGTGATAATGGGAAAAAATCATATGTAAAAAAGTATGACAACTCTTGTAATAAATTCTTTCCATGTGTTGGAGCATTACCACCCTATGAGAAATCTTCAAAATGGGAGGAAAATATGCAGCTTTCACATTTTTTAAATATTACTGACTATTAATATCTGTCCCTTTATCACAAATTACCTTCGCAAGAGAAAACACTGTTCCCAATTTCCTTTTTCTCTGTGCTGTAAAGCACGTGGAAAGAAAGGAGTTAAGAGTTCTAATAGTTATGTACTTAAAAGGTATCTGAGTCTTGCTTCCATAAATGTCATCTGAAATGGAAAGAAATGACACACAACTTCAGTAACATGCTAAGGGTGAAATACCTTTCATTAAGCTGTCTACAGAATGAAGCATCAGTGAAATGTTTGACAGGGAAGAATATGTACTTAGCAATGTTGTCTGACTGATTTTTAAGGCAAAATGAAAATCCTTTTTTCCAGAGAAAGCTGATGGGAAGATGTTCTCATAAACAAAGATCAAGCCGTGCCATTTTATTTGTCCTCCTTTTTCTCATCCACTTATTTCAACAGAGAACAATTATCTTTCCAGAGAAGAATTTTTGAGATTCACCTTTGCTCAAATTCAAAAGAAATTCTTGTGAAGTAATATATACTGGCAGGACATCTATAGTGAGTGTAGTACAAAGATAGCTACTTAAGAGAAAGCAGAACATAATTAGACCATGAGACGATAATGTGTAACTAGTTTGTGAAGATGTCTAAAATTGCACTTCACATTAAAAAAAAAATCTCATTCTTCTTATGATGCATCTACTTTTAGACTTTTTTTCTAAAAAGCACAATTTTCAATGTTCAGAAAAAGTTATGGTGCTTTAATTAAGTTATAGTCACATTTTAGAATTTGTCATGGTGCAAGGACTTCACTGTCATCTTCTTTTAATAATTTTTGTCCCTCATTTGATTCTGGTTCATTTTCTGTTAGTAATATCTTGGATTTTTTCAGCTGAAGCCCTCCCGTAAATTATGAAGTAGAGTAGGAGTAGTAAATGTTCTGGAAAATTTTCAAGGACTACTGCATCCCATATTTGCTATTGCTTTAAAATACTGAAGTGTGATTTTTCGAAATGTGACTTCTGAGTGAGCCAGCTGGTGTTAGGATATGCTTTGAGGTTTGCTCCACAATAACATCCATGCAGCTGGATGGGCAGTATGAGCAAATGGACATAAAGAGGTCAGACTACATAAAAGAGCTGAAACAATGCAGTGGATATTGTGCCTTAGATAAAATATTATATAGATGCAGCTGCATTGACCCTATTTTTCTGCCCCCTGATTATGATGCAGCCATACCCACAACTAATATATGAAGTTTTTCTTTGTTCTACTTTAGTTTCCCACCCTGACGTTATATCAAACTGTGCTCATTTTCCTTGAAGTTTTTTGAAGGTAGGTGTCTCTAAAATCAATATTCAGCCATAGTGAATGATTGCATGAAGGTCAGTAGCTGTGAGCACTAAGCCCTGATACAGTCAAAGCAATTTTAGCAGGATTCCATTAGCAATGAAATCCATTTACTTATTTCAACCTACTGTTAGGTAGTCCATAGGCAATTTTATTCATGCATTCCCACAGGGCTGTTATCCCAAAGACACTGCATGGTAATACTAACTATGTGAAAACAAATGCTGATGAAAGTCAAGAGAAAATCAAGAGACATTGCCTATGACCCATCGTATTTCTGGTTCTTATTAGATATAGCACACTAAATTCACCAACACTCCAAATGCAAGAAGGGCATTACTCAGGGTTTTTGCTATACTAGAAAGAATCTATTGTCAAGTTGCAAAACCATTGGAAATATATTTAATTTATTTCGTTATTCACACTGGCATGTTTTACTTTTTCATGAATTTTTAAATTGTGACTATTTGTGATTAATTTAATATTTTGAATATCAAGTAAAATTTCATGTATTTTCTTTAGTGTTGAAAGCTACTTCCATTGCCAATAATGTGTTATGGAAATAGTGGTAAAGAGACGGAGACAACTGGGTGGCAGCTAGGAGAAATAAGTACAAGTCATCCATGCTTTTGAGATTCCTCAAAAGTCTGTTCCATGAGCCTCACATATTTGTCCATCCTTACCAAGACACTAAAATGTTCAGATGTTAGTGGGAGCTGCATGTAGTTTTGTGCCAAACAAATTGTGAATAATGCAAGTAGAAAGATGTCATTCTCAAGCTTTCACTGTTCCTTTTTTTGTTTTCCTCTGCCTGTTTTATGACTTAGTGAAATTCTTAGATGAGTGTAATTAAATATAAAAGTATAAGGTATGTTAATGAAGATTTTAGTGGCTAGTATTTTTTTCACCTGATCTATTCTTCTGGAAAACAAGTATCTAATATAAACTATACATTCTGAAGTTACTGGAAGGACATCAGAAGAAAGCTTTCATTAGCTTATGTGAATTATACTATCCATTTTAATCTGGGAAGAGAAGTATATAATTCATGATTTTTCTTTGAGCCAATGAGATCAACAATACTCAAGTGTCTGGGCCTGTATTTTCTTTCCAGTGAAACCCACAAAAAGTACAAAATCTAAGCACAATACAATCGCATACAACACCTTTATTGATTGCTCTGTTTTGTCTCAACTTTTAATGGGAATGACAGTCATAGATGTACAATAATAACAGTCAAAATATTTGTTATGTCATATACAAAAAATCAGGGCAATTTAATTTGAAATTTTACTTTTTTTTTGTTCTTTTTTCCTTTGTCTTCTTTTCATTTTTACGAGATAACTAATTTTCAATATCCACTAGCAGTTTATGTGCTTATGTGTTATGTGTTTATTGTTATTTTAACATATGCAAAGACACAAAAAATACAAAAAAGTACTTCCAAGCTCAAACTGTATTGCATTTTTTAAAGAAAGAGAACAGAATTTAAGTAGTTTTTTGAGTATTTCTTTATTTTGATAAAGTGTAGGTGTACTTAAGAACTTAAAAGCCCTGTTCCATCTTCAAAAATGTAATATCTTGCTATCATATATTAAAGAAAAATAGAGAAAAACAGTAATAGTGAGAGTCATGTTTTTTGTATGCATGCCACTGATCAATACGATATTGATGTTCAAGTTAGGGTCTTTTGTTCAAATTTTCTTGGAGCTCATTCTACCAATACTTTCTCTGATTAAAATTAAATACAAGGTAGCCAAATCTGAACCTTTCCTGTTTTCTAGCATTTATCAGGTTAGAAGATGTAAAGACAAGTGAGCAGTTCATAGCAGACTGCAATATCACTGCAACATTATTAGAAATTAAATAGTCTGTCAACTATATAGCATGAAAGGAATTCCAAGATTCATGCACAGTATCTGGGATTTTTTCTCAAACCCTTTATCTACTAATCTCTCTACTTGTATTTGGTAGTAGTTCATTCAACACTACATTTTAATATTTTTTTCTAAGGTTTTTTACACACTTCAAAGATATTTTCACAGTTAGTATGCCTATTTGTCAGTTCTCTCAAATTACTTAGTCACTTATTCACAAGGCCAGACAGGAAAGCAAAAAATTAAAAAAATCTGGAAATGGACCTGAGAAGGAAGGACTTGTAACGAAATATTTATGAAATTCGACAGATGTTTACCTCTATTCTATGATATGAAACTAATGAAGTTCAAGGTGAACAGTATTTTTCATTCTTATGCTTAACGCTGAGAAGTAGAATTCTAAGTAGAATTTTACTGAGTTGAAGATTACTTAAATATTACTGCAGATTACTTGATCTTTTTGTAATGGAAAGATCCCTTTCATGCTGTCTATCTATCTGATTTACAAGCTGTACAGTTACTACTCATGTTTTTTGAGCCTTAGTGCAGCAATTCTGGGAGCACAGAAAAGTTGTGATTTTAGATTGTGTCAGGTCAGGGCAGCCCCCTGCTCACTTATGAGTGTGTTAATCATCCTTCCCACTCTGATTGCCATCTTTCCAACTGTCATCTATGCTTGTTATATTCCAAGAAATTCTGATGATATTCTTTCAAAAGGGAATGACTAATAGAACATTAGTCCACACAATAAGAAATGAGACCTGATTTAGGGGGTTGTTTGTTTCTTTTAGTTAATTTCCTGGAGATAGAAAGGGGCATGGTTTTGCCTATAATATATCTATATTCAGCATCAGTCTTTCATCTTTATTTTTTTGATAGCATTTTGAAATCAATCTGTTGGGGATTCTTTAGTGAGGTGGTTTGTTTCAATAGTATTATCCAGAAAATGACATGAAAACCAAAATGAAGGCAGTATTTCTCCAAGAGCAAGTAAACAGCATCAATTGTATTCTATCTGCATTCACAATAAAGAAGAAAGCCAGTATTTTTACCAGGACAGTATAGAAAAAGGAAAGGGTGACTTTTTTGATGTAGATTCAGTATCTGATAAAAAGTAGGTCAGAAGAGGACATAAAAGATGTCGCTTGGTTAAAAATAATAGTAAGAGAAACATAGCTAATATGCAAATGTTCTTGGACTATATATGGGCATTTAGCCAAGGACTTGAGTGAAGGATATTACCAAAGGAGAAAAATATAACTCCAAATGACTATTCATTTTTGTTCCCAAATTATGTGGGTAGCAAAATACCAATCAGGGTAAAAAACAAGAAGCAATTTTCTCATGGCACTCTACTTTGAATAGCAGTACATTTCCACCTGAGCCCAAAAAAGAAAAAGCAGTGTCCAGTATGAAGAAGACAGAAAGGGAAAACCTTGTCTCTGATCTGTTCATCTTGCTGACAACATGAAAAGTAAGTACAGTAACACTGGGTAACCTGTGAAAAGGGCTATGTGGAAGCATTTCAAATGAATGTAAGAAAGAGAGTGCATAAATTGAATTTACATAGCTTATACATTGTAACATCATTCCATCAGGGATTACAACAGAAACTTTAGAAAGATAGAACTGTAACTATATTTAGACATACAGTAGTAGATGTCCTCTCCCCAGTCTTAAATACCACTGCTACTTCATCCTCTGATTATGGAAAAGAACATCACCAAAAGCACATCAGCTTTTATTAAAAGATTTTATTCCTAATTCACAGCAGTACCACCATTTAGAAAAATCACAGCAGTCTAACATTTTTAAGAACTAACTTTCCTAATGATAAAAGTGATCTGAGGCTTGAGGATATGTATTTTAATTTCCCTCATGTTACATTACTTGATTCATTCACAAATAACTGTCATGGGCAGGTGCATTTGCAAGTCTTTGGGGGCTGATATGATGCAAGACCAGTAGCTTTGAACACACTCTAAAATGGGAGTGACATATTACTTACTGAATTCTTAAACAAGTAGGGTGAATAAACCAAGGCAAAACACTGCCAAAAGTGGTTTTGCTACTTTATTCAGTTAGCACTGGTACTTCACCCAGAGCTTTCCACAACTCTATATTTTGCTTTTCCTGAATATGTTGCTTTCTCTCATGCTGTTGGAAAACCTTTGTTTTTCTTTCCCTCTCCTGTGTTTGGCAAGATTCTGGACTTCCGCCTAGGCTATGTAAACAAAACAGGAGTGAGAGCATGACACACTCAGCATAACATTGACATTGTCACAGTTTAACCCCAGCAGTCAGCACAGCACACAGCCATTTTCTCACTCTCCCCTTGTTGGATGGGAGAGAGAATCAGAAGGGTAAAAAAGAAAGTACTTATGGCTTGAGATAAAGACAGTTTAATGGGTAAAGCAGAAGCTGTTCTCGCAATTAAAGCCACACAAGGGATTCATCCACCACTTTCCATGAGCAGGAAGGTGTTCAGTCACTCCAGGACAGCAGAGCTCCCTCACAGGTAATGGTGAGTGGAGCAGACAAACACCATCCCTCCAAACATCCTCCTCTTCCTTCTTCTTCCCCCAGCTCTATATGCTGAGCACAGCACCACATGGTCTGGGATATTCCTGTGGTCAGTTGGGGTCAGCTGTCCTGGCTGTGTCCCCTCACAACTACTTGTGCATGCCCAGCTCCTCACTGGCAGGGGGAGGTAAGAAGCAGAAAAGGCCTTGACTCTCTAAACTCTGCTTGGCAACAGCTGAAACATCCCTGTGTTACTAGCACTGTTTCTGCCACAAATCCAAAACACTGCTGCATACCAGCTACTGTGAAGAAAATTAACTCTATCCCAGCCCAAACACTGTATTCACATGTAAGTGATTTTATACAACTACATGGAGATTGACATATTGCTGGAATTACTGTCCAGAGGGTTTCCTAGCTGTGATAGGATCAGTATTTTGTTTCAAATCTTACATACTGTCAACAAGAACGTAGTAAAAAAAGGGGCTAGATCCTCAGCCTGTATAAACTGGCATAGCACTCTGGAAATCCATTACAATTATATTGGCTTTGATAAACAGATAGTGCAAACATTCATTATCACACTTTATTCTAGACAAACAATGTGAAATACACAACAAAATTAATTTTGGACTATGATAATATTCTAGAAAATAAAAGAAATAAAATCAGGTGAAAATAAGTAATGTAAACAATTCTATTCCATGTAAAAGAGATTTTCTTTTTAATGAAAGAAAAATATGCAAATCAGAAAGAATACAAAGGAAACAATTCAAACACAAAATCATCTTAATACAAGAAAATACATGTTCAAAATCCTGATATGCAGTTTGTACATTCTATTCTTGAAGTAAGGTCCAAGTTAATAAAAAGAATTTCACAGTTCTGAGGAACTTACACTTCCTCACTAGATCTAAATTAAATAGCTCTCTATTACTGGTACATTCCCTTTCTAGCAATGTTGCTTGCCCCAGAAAGCCCTCTCCAGCTCTTCAGTTACTGAAGACTCTCTATTTCTGTTGAGTGTTTAGTTCTAAAAGAGACATAATTCCTTAAGGAATTGATCATTGCCTCAGAGATTGTATCCCTAAGGCAATGCAGAAAAATTTAAACAATATTTAGTTTCTAGAAAAACTCCATCAGTTTTGGAAGCAAAAGCAGTTAATTCCCAGGAGGAACAACATAACCCATAGTCTCAATTCCAGGCCCTCAGACCAAAGCCATTCTTCAACTTGTTTCTCCATAAACAGCATTACTTACCTGCCCTTCTCTCAATTTCTGCCATGGAAAAATACCCCCTTAGCAGCTTTCTGCTACTTTCTAACCAGAGAAATGATTCTGTGCATTCAACTTAATATACACAGTTGTCTTTGGCACAGCCCTGGCTGCTGTGTGGATTCAGCTAGAACCAACATCTACTTGGATACAAGGAAATCACTCACTGGATAGGACTGAAACAGACTCAATATTTGACTGGAATGGTAAATAAACCATGTACATACAATGAAGAAAGTTCTTTCTTACTAGGAAGAGAGTATCTGTTTTCTGGAGTAACTGAAGTGATATTTTAGACACTGAAACTCATACCATATGCAATCACAGAACTGTATTTTCCTTCATACAAAGACAACAGCAATGAAAATAAGGTAGAACTATCCTTCAGTAGAAACTAGATGTTACAATAGTTTGGAGTAAGAGTCCATGAATGAGCTAGCTGCTTCCCTCCTGGTTTCATGCATAGCATCTAAATTTTTCAGTGTATTTAGTGCTTTCAGCATTGCTATTTCCAAGGCGTGCTGCCTTCCCTAGGAGAGTGAAGGGGGGAAAAAAGAAATAAACAAGCAAACAAAACACCCACAAAAACAAACAAAGCAAATAATTATAGTGAGATAACTGCAAAAGGAGTCAAAGGCTCAGGAGGCTACTGTTCCTGACTACATTACACGGATATGAATGTAGACGGCATAAATGAGCTCTCGATCAGAACCTACCTCCTGGGCTGCATCTACAAACAACGAATTATCATGCAAAAGGTGGTTACCACGCCTCACTGATGTCCTCATCCACAAGAGTTAGTCAGAGAATAAACTGTAGGTTTTGATACAGCCTCATGTAGGTTTTAGTTAAGAAGGGAAATGACTACAGTGATAAGAAAGGCAAGATTTCAGACAATCCCACTAGTGAGTTTGGCTCAGATATCCTCCTTCCTCTCTTATCCTGAAACGTGGTCATGGTCTCCTTCATCACTATAAAGAGAACTCTCTTAAAGAGAATGCCTACTTCTATTCAGTGGTTCTGGGTTGAATGCTTCTCTTTTTTGCTAATTTTGGATATTTGTCTCTAGAAGGTAGATGTCATATTAATCTGAAATAACCTTGGGGGAAATGGACATTGCATGTTATTCCTATGCCAATTTGAGTATGTGATGAAACCTTCTTTAATGTGAAACTTATATCCACTTCACTGCACCATAGCCTCATGAAATATTTTTTGGAGGAGAACAGCAGCCAGTCTCACTGAATTTTCAAAGAGACATCATCCCTCACAATGAAACAATTACATAACCAAGACGGCTGTTTACCATTCTGTTTAAAAACATGAATAAACAACCTCAGCCCCTCCTTCATGTTGCCCAAAATGTGTGTTTTGTGACGCCTGCAAATAAACTGTCTCCGGTGTACCTTTTAGAGTGGGAAAATATCACAGAAATGGCACATCATGTCACAATATCATTATACCTAAAAGCTGTAGAGAAAGGATAGTCTTGTTCTAACACAGATACAGGAACAGTAATTATCAAGTCAAGTCTTTCATTAGCTGTCCAGGGCTTCTTCATTGTAATTATTGTGACCACTATAATGCAACCCTCTGGCAGTCAGCTCATTAAACTTGTACCTATTTTTTCTCAGAATACAAAGTGTTATGCTGCACTAATTTTGTTATTTATACAAAAGAAAATTATAGATATGACAATGTAGAACAAGAAATAGAAAATAAGAATTCCTGAGTGACTCATTTCTTATTCCAAAAGCAATGCTTCCCAAAATGCAGTTTCCCCCAGTAGGAACTAGAAACAGTGCTGTGTTTTTGTCACAGATGTGTGTATATGTGTATTGCTCTCCAAATAACACAAAACAAAACAAAACAAACAAACAAAATCCCAAGACAAAACAAAACCAACATCTCCCGAACCAAACCAAACCAAACCAAACCAAACCAAAACAAAACAAACCAAAACAAAACAAAACAAAACAAAACAAAACAAAACAAAACAAAACAAAACAAAACAAACCCCCCTAAACCTAGAACTCCATAAGGACAACTGCACTTCTGTCATTCCCTATGTTCCATGTGAGCATGACACAGCAAGGCAGCGAATTTTCAGGAATTCACAGCACCTCATGAAAAGAACTGAGTCCTTAATAACTTTTAAATATCTTTATTTGCTATGCAAGAGGTAGGTGGCAGTCTGAAAGTGCAATCCACCTCTCTGAAATAAGGATCATGATAGGAGGATTATCGCTTTATTAGTTTCACAGTGAAATTTTTTCTGTAAACTATAGTATACTGCTTACATCCCCTTCCAATCCTCCAAAAGAAGGAAACCTTGACAGAAACAACAAAGAAGTAAATAAGATTTCTAGGACTAAGGTCACTCCTGACTAATTCTTACAGGGGAGGGTTATCACAAGTGCTGATCTATCTTCTGTCAGGCCTGAAACTTGTAATGTTTTTGACCAGTGTAACTTAAAGTCTTTTTATGATATCTTTTGCCATGCATTCAGATAATTCCCACTACCTAAAATGAGGAGTACTGTGAGCAATATGTGACATCCTTTAAGGTTTTACAGACTCTGGAAGGAAAGCAATAAATGGCACTCTTCTGATCCCAGCCCCAGAAGTGGCTATTGTCGGTCCATAATGAAAAATACACTTTTCTCCTTTATTTGACCCAGTGTACCACTAGTTTCACTCACATCTTAATGAATCAGTCCAGATAACTCTGTAAGAATGCAAGGGTGAATGTTAAAGAAGAATATTATTAGGACACCTTGTAGAGATGAAGTGTCCCAAAGAATAACCCATATGAGTCTGCTGGTTGAGAGGCGGAGAGCAAAGGATAAGGAGCAATCCCATTGTGTGAATTTCTTGTATTCAGAGTCACAAATATATAATGTCAAACTCTGGTTTTAGCTATATTGGTACCAAATCTTATTCTCTAAGTAAGGAATTGGGAGAGAGGTTTTTCCTTGCACAGAAACACACTGAAAAATCATGCATGCCATAGAGTAATAGTTATGTTAATGTGAGTTCATCCAAATTTTAATAGATATGGCAGCTCAAAGAATTGAGATTTTTTATCACTAATTGAGCACATAGACATTGGAGAAGCAAGATTGATAACACAGTGAATATCAAAAAGATATCAAAAAATACCACATTTTACTATCTGAATAATTTTTAGAGAGACAAAGCTAAAACTGCAAAAAATCCTATGTGTGGTGTTGGTCTTTGATTTTTTTCTGCATGTTAAGGGTGACATACAATCAAGTTCTACAATTGTTTAAGATGACAAAGAGTTCTCACATGTTTCTCAGATAAATGCACACAGATTTCACAACTCATCCTAAAATTTTAAACAGTAGATTCTCTAAACATTCAAATTCATTTTTTACACAACACAGAAAGAAAGCATATTGTCTCATTTCCTCCATGTTGGAATCCTTAGGTAAAAAATGAATGTTGAGGAAGTGCTGGGTTTCCCCAATTTTCCTATTCTTGTATAAAAGGTGTGCTTTTAGTGTTACTAAACCTTTGGGATTTGGTTTTAGCAGGAAAGCCACATACCTTCTAATGTATTTTGGTGTTTTAATGAACTAACCTCAACAGAAAAGGATAACATGTATTAATTTGAAAAAAAAGCAAAAAAAGAATCTATTCAAAATGTTATATTTATGTACATCTAAATCTGTAGCAAAATAGAATGAGGGGGAAAAGTGAATTTTTAAGGATATGTGGTCCATCAAAGATTAACTTTTACTGAATGAAAAAATTGAAATATATTCAAGTTAGGCACTGAGGGAAAGGGCTTCTAGATAAGGACAATTCAATTCTTTGTGATTGCACAAAAGCTCTGAAGGAAATGAATATTTTTTTCTTGAATTTGAAAATTCATTAAATAAGTATTTCAATGCACTGTATAATTATTTCAAGTAATTTGATCTTAACACTAAGGTGTTGATAAATGGCATTCTTAAATTTCCATTTTAAAGGCCCATTTTTTATTTCCTTCATTCTCTTGAAGAAATTATTACATTCATTATGATTTAAAACATGTTAAAACCTTAGCGTATGTCAAACATACTTTTAGTCCAGTATGAGTTTTACAAGAAATCCTCTGTAATTTATAACCTTGAAAACACCTAATAGCTAATATTTTCTTTTCATCTCATTTATTTAGTAGAGCTTGAATTAAATGTGCAAATGGTCTACAATGAAATTAACATTATTCCTAGATATTAAATGCCTTGGTGAAGAAAAGCTGAAATGGTGCAAAATACTTGCTCGTGGGATCCATTCTGCAGTGGGCAGGACTGCATGCACAGCATTGTGATATGTATGACAGCATTGTCTTTCAGTTATGTTTTAAGGTTTAGAAAGACCCTTATTAAGTGATTAAACCAAGCCCATGGATGTCTTAATATTATTCATATAATAGATGCAAATATTCTGTAGCCTGCATTAATGCAGAGGAGAAGGAGGAAGGAGAAGCAAGGAGATCCCATTAGAGAAATTGCCAGAGAACTGTGAAACAGGCACAGAAGAAGTCAAGGAGATGGGCTGATCAAGTTTACAAGTTTACAGCTCCAGGAGATACTGCACAAACAATGCATAGCTTCCCCACTGTGCTCCAAAATCTCAGTCCAGGCTCACTTTCTTCTGATAGAATGGAAATGGAATTCTGAAGCCTGCATGACAGCAAAAGTATTTCTGTTTCCTAAGAATGTTTCCCTTTGATTCTTTTGTATACAAGTTCAGTTTTAGAAGATTCTTCATTTTTGTTATACTCTTTTTAAAACTTCCTCCTCCTTCTCATTATGAAAGTTCTGTGATTTTCAGAAAACGTTTTGTGTGATATGTCTATGTTTGTGTGTTAATACTGAGATCTTGGTAGGAAAGACGGACACTGTTAACACCTCTTGCCCTGGCTCTGGTTTCCCTTTCTGCTTTCAAGATTATGAAACTCAGAAAGATGTGCTGTTAAAACAGCATCTGATGGTTTTCCTACCTGCCCAACATCAGGTCAAATCCTGCTACTCAAAATTAACCTGGCTGGAATTTTTGAACAATCAGAGGTTCAGTCACCTCTGTGGGCTGCTCATGGAGGTGCTTTTTATAGTGGTCCTGGGATAACAGCCTGTGTATGGAGAGTACAGAACTCTTAGAAAATTCAGGAATTTATTCCCAAATGTTTCAGTACACAAAGAATTAAATAATGCATTTATTTTTGAAAATTGCTTGATTGTTATATACTAATAAACATATCAATAATAAAAGCAAGAAAAATTATAATTATGCACTACTGTGACTTTCTATATTATTAGTAGCTTGGGCAACAGGAGAAATGAAGCATATTGGTGGTTTCAATTTTAGTGATGTGTTTACAGTTAGAAAAAGTCTGGTCGATATCTGAAGATAAATATCAAAACACACCAAGAGTAAAAGGAATCTTGCTGAAAGCTGTGTGCTGGACCAGAATAACCTTTTGTTCCAGATCTGTTTCTGATATTGATAACTCTTTATGTATGAAGCCTGAATATATATATCTTTTGATGACTTTGAAACAACAACAAAAAAAATCCAAGAAAATACAATTGTTCAAGAGAAACTATGTATGTGTGGATTACAGATAAGAAAGAAGAATGCATTTAATTTTGTGTAATGTCAGGATTTTAATTTTTACCTTTGCTAAAATTTGTATCCATGTTTAGATATCTTGATACTTTTAAGTAATTTAGACCTTTGCCCCTCCTTTTCACTACAGATTTTTTATAACTATTTTCATAGTTAATATTATTTTTCATGTTTTCCCTCTTATTTATTAATAATTTTTTCTTATTAGAATATGTCAATAAAAATAGAAAACTAACTTATGAGTCTGGATTTTAGGGCATCAAATGTCATACTAGTAAATAGCTAATTTCAGCTGCCAAGAAGATTTTCAGGAGCATTACAGCAAGGAAGAAATTAGAGAAATTGCTCTAAAATAAAAAGCAGCCACAGGCTAAATAAATTTCAAGTAATTGTAAAGTGCATTTGGGAAGGGATTTATTGATTAAAGATAGGAGCCACAGCTACACAAAACATTTAAGAAGGTCTACATCTCAACTGGCCACCTTGCAATCCTGTGGATTAAGTATTTTCTCCCCAAAACTGAGACATCATCCAGAGCTTAACCTGAACCAGTGACTATTCCTCAAAAGACTAGCCTCTTCTGGGGAATAAGGGAATTTTATAGGATAAACCTACAGAAGATTATGCCAGTACTTTTCCAATTGACTTCAGGATAAAAAAAGGACCCTGGCTCTACTTACTTTATAGGCTTTAAAGAAGTCACAGGGTTACAGCTGGTTTTGGATATAATTTGCTTCTCTTCTGGTGACACAAACCTTCCCTAGACTTGGGAGGAGAAAGCTGATTGATTAAAAAAATCAAATGTATCTGAAATCTCTGTATATATCTTGATGTTTTGCATCTACTGCTTCCTGTCTTTTGCTGATGTAATCTTCTTTATATTTATTTCTTCAAAGTAATGTCTCATCACTTCTCTATAATCTACTAATTTCACTTTCTTATCTATTTTCCTATTTCTTTCTTTTTCTTTTGCCTTTATTAATTTTTCAGTATACTTTATAATATTATTGGAGGATATATAGTGGATCACTGAAGCATATAAAAACATTAAAAAGGCTAACATATTGAAAAATTGAAATTCTTGCAGCGGAAAACCCACAGTGTGGTCTACACATCTGTTTTCCCTTTATATTTTGTGAAATTTTAGGGACTGAAATGTCAGTTTACTTTTGTTCATCAAGTTTTCAAGAATATTTTCCATTCCTTATACATATATATAGAAGGAAAAGTACCCAGCTTTATCAAGTACCCATCATTCAGAATTCCTACCATGATATCACTGATAGTTTTTTAATACTGGAATTTCAATTAACGTATGCAGCACTTTCATTAATTCCAGTAGTTCATTTCCTATATGAAGTAATCTATGGGGCTTTGAGTAAAAATTTTAGATATGCCAATTGGATAGATCTAGTTCAAGAAGTAATTGAAGATTCAGAACAGAATGCTTTTAAGTACCGCAATTACACTTTGATATTTAATACACAAAAAAGATAGATTTACAGGTTTGCCAAGGAAAGCAATTAATACACTGCTTGATATCTTTGAAGTAATATTTCAGAAGAAATATAACTACTAATTCTGTCTGTGACTTATCCTCCCCACATTTTAGCATTTTGATTTTACAAAGTCTGGGGCCTAGAACAGGGATCCAGATTTCTTTCCCAGACACAGTGTTTGTTATTCCATTATCTTCACCAGAGATACTACTAATTTACATGACTTAAACTAAGAAGATAAGCTATACTTACAACTTATGATTTCTTGTAACTTCACAGTGTCCTTAATTTATTTCAATATTTGGAGATTAATCTATTTCTTCCACCAAGATAAAACATTTTCTCCCACACTCCTTAGAGGAAAGGCAGTAAATATGCTACCTTGTCAGTTCTCACATTGCCATTGGCTATTCCAGCACCAGGTACAGTGTAGACACTCAGTTCTGATCATTGTCTTGCAGTTTCCTGCTCCACATACTTCTGCCCCTGAAGAAGCAGCAGGAGGATGTGACATCTATGGCAGCTGTTGCTACTCTTAGCTATCAACATAATTTCTTTAGACTTTCTCCTTGACTTATTTAGAAAAGAAGGTGTTTGGAAATTTCATCTTTCAATTACTTTTTCCTTGTCTGGGCAATTTGCTTGCACATGAACTGGTTTTTGCATATATTAGACAGTATTTCTATTACTACAGAACATGCAGCATCACAACTTTGCACACCTTATCTGATTTCACCCACTATAATCAAACTTACGTGACCTCATGTTATTTTTACTCAAATGTGTGTATTTGGTGGGCTATGTCAAATCTGCTATATCTTGTAGATGGCAGTGAACATTATAAAAATGCTTCTTGAGCAGAACATCCTGATAACAAGTTATAGTAAGGATCATGAAAATGTCTGTAAAGTCAATAGGTCTTTAGGACAAGAGACTGGAAGTGAGTGGCTAGAAGGACAAAGTAAATATAACAGAGCATGAACAAAATTCGGTGGAAAAAAATCTTGTAAATATTTTAATTTCAGATTTATGTTTGAATACAAACTTGTGATAGCTCTTTTAAGGTGCTGAATAATTTTAAATTATTGTTCTCCAGGTTTATTTGTATCACTAATTTAATAAGAAGTCGTTTGACAAAGAAATTCAGCATTGAGTCTCTGACCTTAGAACCATAAATCAGCTCTGATTAGTCATAGCATTCAGTCTATTTACATAAATCTATAGTAAGAATTTGGCTTTTGTCCTGTAACATATTAAAATTCAGTAAAACCTATGTAATGTTTTGGTTGGGTTTTTTGTTTTTTTTTTTTTTATATACAATATAATAGACAAAGACCAGACTGTACCAGACTCCTGGGAGCTGTGTTGAAGACCTTGTATTCAAGGAGTTAGGGAATTTAAATAGGCCAGGTATAATCTATTGAATCATGTCCTTCGAGCTCAAAAATACCCTGTGACTTATACAGCCTGCAATGATAATACCTTTGGAAAGGTAAACTGCATGCTGATGAAGGGAGTGGGATGTAGTGATTCTGACAGGTTGACAACTGAACATTTTACTGTGTTGTGCTGTGTCCAGCCTGGCCCTCGGGCTGCCTTGTGCTGCACAAATCCTTGGCTGCAGGACAAGGTCAGGCAGTTCACTGGAAGAGAGGAGCCTGAAAACATCACCCACTTGGAAGCTGCATTCATGTCACTTGTCTTTGTGACAACAAGGAATTCTTGTGTATATTGTTGTTGTTGTTTTTTGACAGTAGAAATTATTGATATACTTGTCTTATTGCAAGAAAATCATGTAATAGAGCAAATAACCAGAAAGGAGGAACTTTCCTCCCAGGGCAAGTCTACCACAGGAAAGTCTGTCAAGGGCCAAACCAAAGATGCATGAAAGCAGGGTTTCTCTCATCTGAAGGAATATAAAATTTATTTGTTATCCATCTTACTCTGTGTTCTACCTTTTTATGACAACTATTTAATTAGGCCATTTGCTGGGCTTTTCTTATTTAGGTCAAGAAAGAAGTCTGTACCTCCCACTCTTATTCAAAACAACCTTCAAATAAATAAAATCATGTGTGAAATAAAGTTTGACCTACAGGAAGTAATCTAAACACAATATTGTATAAATGTTACTGTTACTGCTTTTTTGATATCAAGGAAAGAAAGAAATAAATATTAACCAACTTCATGGCATGTTGGTTTTTTTTTCATTTTCACTCAGCTACTCCTGTACAAAGTAAAATATATCTGTGAAATTTTCCCACTCAAATATACTCATTATATGAGTTTTCCCTCACCTGGACAGATTACTCTAGTACTCCTCCTAAAATAATTTTTTCTACATATTTTATATCTTTCATTTTATATTTTAATTTTGCGCGCACTGATAAAAATATATGTATTAAATAAAGCAATAGTTCATTACCACAGAGTTGTTTCCAGTGAGATAAATTACTAACATTCATAAAAACCCCTTCAAGCTTTGATAATGAGATAAGAACTCAGGTGGCAAGGTTCAGGCCTGACCATTTCAATAGTGGAAATAAACTAGGATAGGGATAGTCTTGCCAATGACACAGAATATCAGATAAGAAAATGGAGATCAGGTAAAACCTGACATCATGCTCCCTTAAAGATATTCATGGTATTATTGGAGATTAGACTAGAAGTAGAAAGCTCTGGATATGCCAAGATAATATATTTTTTTAAATAATATATTTTTTTCAAAAAGAAAAGGAGAAAAAAGAAGAAAAGAAAAAAAGAACTGTCCCAGTGTGTACCTAATAATACATGGAACATATCACCGTAAAGGTATGTTGTAATTTTCATTCCTGTGAAATGCTGACAGGCTTGGCTATAGCGTTTCCAGAATAAAAAAGAATCAGTCAGATCTCCATGGTTGCATTCGTAAGGCTTAGACCTGGAACTCAGTTCTTTCTGACCTTCAGTGTATCTCATTTACCACAGTATTTACAGTATGATATAGAAATATGTGAGTCCTTGAATAAATGGGAGACAAAGGAGCCCCTGTGGGCATTTCAGAGTTCTGAAATTTTGCAGTGTGGAATGAATTTGTTTTACTTGTCAAGGCTTGCCTTTGTGTTATTGAATCTTCTGACTTATTACCAAGCTTTAAATAACTAAGGAATGCAGCATGTCAATGTATCAATTCAATAAAATAATTTTTTGTGTTATTTTATTCAAACATACTGAGTTAGGGATTTTTAAACAAGAATTCTCTTTATACAATGGGTAGAGACAGAAAAACATGTTTGCACTGTGTATAACATTGTGCATTTATTGACAAAATTTTATCACTACAGGCTCAATATTGTACCTGTCAAAAACACTCACAGAAAAAAATAGAACTGGTTACAGGGTAGAAGTTAGTAAGTTCTCCTTTGCTTTGTCTCAAGACAAACATTGTAAAATTCAATTTATGGATCACCACGCTTTGTCAATAAATTGCAGTTCTTGAATGAAGCTATAAAATCTCTAAACAGACAAAAGAGGTGTTGTTCCAAATGAAGTATATGTGAGGACACAGCTGAACTCGCCTGAGGAAAGAGTTCTTAAATATTGCCCTAGTCTTAATTTTCGTAAGTTCAAAATCATGAATATGTTGGCTTTGCATGAGTTCACAGAGCAGAGGACCATTAATACCAATCTAACTGGTGGCCTGTGGGTGCTTGCTGCTCAGACACTGCACTGAGTGCAGCTGCTCAATCATTTCTGCACTAGCAGGAAATGGATGAAGATATCTAAAGCTAGTCTATACACTAGAAACAGGGTCTAAAACTTTCTGCTGAGCTGAGTGTTATCTGTTTTGTTTCTCTCCAACTGATGCTTCGTGCCAGGCTCTGAGCAAGCCCAAGCAAAGGAATCCAGCTCCAGTGGCAGTGTGATCCACAGTGGGAGCACTCTGGCGAGGGGCACAGGGGATTTTACAAACCAACCTCTGCTACGTAAGGTCACTGTTACAGGTGATGCAGCAATTTGGCCCGAGCAAAAATAGGCCTGGTAAGGCAGAAACCAGAACAACTGGAAAACATTTTTATGTTTTCTCCCTGAATACTCTGGAAATACCACAAAAGAACCTTTGAGCTATATTTATGTTGTTTTTAGGGTTTTTTTCCCCTCAAAATACTTTTGGATTTCTTTCATTCACACGTTGCTGATATAAACAGAAGTTATGCGGGTTGTGCAAATGCCTGTGGTTACATGCAGCATATTTGTTTTAATTAAGACAATGGCAATGCAAATAACTAACTACTGTAACCAGACAAGAGGTGGAATTTCTTTGTTTACATAATAATTACTGCTTAGAACCATATGTCTGTTTAGCATACTATAGTTTAATCAAAGCTGGAAATTAACTTATGACTTTTTTATGAACAGCTATAGGTAAAAAGGAGTTTTTACATATTCTTAATTTACATCAAATTTCAAAATCCTGAAAAGTAGAGAACTGAGACATTGTTTTAGAAACCTTCAGTTTGTATATCTCAGTTGTCCTGTAAGTATGTCATTATTTGTAAAAATACAAATATATTATTTTTCAAAACACAGAAAGGTGTATATATATAAATTCACATCATATCTATACTTTTTACCTTTTTGAAGGTCGCATTTTCTCCTTTTTAAAGTCAATATTTTCTATAAACTAATTGCCAAGTTAGAAAATACATAGCATTTATTACAGTAATTTTGGTGTGTAAATAAAAATCCAGTTTAAAGGGTGTTTTTCAACTAATGGAGAATATAAGTTACTCTTTGAGTTTCAGAACTACTTAAAACATGCCATTCCTTGTATGAATATGTTTATTGGTAAATTGTCGTATAGAGGTCTTCTGGCTACAGAGATAAGGCATGGGTGAATAGAGAACTTATTTTAAGATGAAGTCACATTCCTCATATTTGAATTTCACAGGTTCTAGAGATTAGTGTTTCTTTAAAGTTTTGCTAGTCTATTGAAGAACTTCTTTAGAGAAGCAAGTCATGGGACTTTCTCTACAGACTATAATGAACTTTGTGTATTTCAGATTATATTTATAATCACTGAAAACCAGAGCTCAGATTTCTAGTTTCAGCATAGCTGTTTTGTGAAACTTATTGTAGACCTAGAAGACGACAATTCTAAACTTAGACTGCCTGTCCTAGGAGACCTGTCAAACTTGAAAATAAAAATGTAGCATTTTTAAAGTAGGAAGTGTGCTTTATTTTGAAGGTCATGTAAATTTAATGCTTACAAACATGAAAGGTATACTACAATCATTGAATATCTAGGAGATTAATGAAAGGATGATTTGCTTTCCTGCCTGATTCCATTTGCGAATACACATATTTGGTATCTTCGTACTCCCAGCTAGGCCTGTATTTTATTAATTCCTATGCTAGAGCCAAAGTCAGCAATTACAATAAGCTGCTACTGTGAAAATTTCCATGTGCAAAGGAAATTTTCACATTTCTAGGAGCAAAGCAGTACAGAAATGTGGTCTGTATGCATAAAAGTTGCTTGGTATATGAAAATACACCAGGGTTCCTTTTTAAAAAGGTATTACATGTTTATTCTAGCAATATCTGCACTTGGAAATTTTGCTAATTACAATTTAATGTTGAAAACCTTTATATTTTCATATCTTTGCAGAAGGTTATTGATTAGTTATTACATGTCAGCCAAACTAGAGCTATCAAACCAAAGGCTTGGGTTTCCTGGATCCTGCTTTTCAGATTAGTTGTTTCATGACTTTCTCATCACTTCACTGAGTAATCTTGCAGCTGACATCACTACAACTACTTCAGGGAAGACTTCAATAGAAATAGGAAGAATATTCCTGTGCCTATTAGGGTCATGAATGTCAAGTGATTATAAATGTGATTACAGTAAATACAGATTAAAAATATCCTGTGATCAGTTTACATAGTGTTGTTGGGGTTTTCTTCCTGTTTTATTGCTGAGTTCCTTAGAATGGCTTTTACAGTTGAATTGAAAACATAGAGCTCATCTCTCTTTTCCATGAAATGTTTTGCCCTGGTGATTTTTCTTCTCTTACTCTATGGTTACATCAATATACAATCAAGATCGTAGGTTTTACTGAGTTGCAATACATCAGCAGTTTGTCTAAACATTAAAGTTGTATCTCTAAAGAGATGGTTCTATCAACTGCAACGTCTAGTTCTGCAAAGACAAAGAATAATGGCTCGAAAGAAAATGGGTATAGTCAAGGTTTTGAGGGCCATCTACTTTCCTAAGGACTTATAGAAAAGTTGATGGGTACATTTCCTTTTTTTAACCTTCCCTGTATACTCAGTCTTATCAATATTGTACACTTCTTTCTCTTTACCAAAGTGGTACCATGAGGGAACAGCAATGAAGAGTAGCTGTATAAAATCAAGATATTGAAGACAAACAGCTTAGACAATGCTTTCACTTGCACATCAATTACAGTAGATATATTGCTATTCTATTTCTCAGTACTCAACAAAAGTCCCTGTGAAGTCATAAATGTAATTTTCCCTGTAAGACCTTTACAGATTCCTCAGAGAGTTGAGTAACAAAATGCAATGTAATCCAGATTTATAATAAATTGAGAGGAATTGTTTTCCTAACCATTTAACTTTCTTTTTATTAGCAACCAAATAGAAATTTTGAGAATTAACACTAGGAAAATGCCACTATCTTTTCAAAGGTCAAAAGTAGGATTTAAGCAGAGAAAATGAAATATCACTATATACACTTCCAGAATTTAAAGAACCTATCCCTTCTTATAGTAGACAAGTTGACCCCTTATAGATCATCTAATAGAAGAATTCAAAACCTGTGTTCCCAATACATAAGAAAAAGGGTAATGTGTTCATCTGTAAGAGACTTCAGAAACAGTGTTCTGTAATTAACTGTCCTTTCTATCGCAGTACCTATAAAAAACTAAAAGAGCTAATGGCTGATTCATATCTCTAACTCTTCTTTTGGATCTATTAAAGGTACCACAGGCACAGCACTGGTCTGACCACATTCCTGGGGCTGTTTCAGAATCTATGTTTGTGAGATGCAGAGCATAAGGGGGAGCCCTGGCTGTGGAAAAAGTATATGTAGTTGGATATAAGCTAAAGCCTAGAAGAGGCAAAATACCAGCATCACAGATAATTTAAGGAGCAAGCCATTACTACATGTATTGATTATTACTGTACATACAACATAGCAACATTCATAAATCTGCAGATATAGTAGACTTTACTAGCAAGGCACAACTAATAAAAATTAATCTTTTGGCTAACTTTCCAAAATATAACCTATATTAATTAATTAAGCTCATGAAATATGTATTTCTCTTAAGAGTTCGAAGTTCACCAATATCACTCAATCTTCTGTATGTTAAAATATCAGTTGTAAGTGCTAAGTGCCCTTATGGTGGTTCAGTTAATGCTTGTGAGTATGTATGTAGGACATTAGGATAAGCAGGCAGCAGAGACATTTGCACTTCTTTGTATTGCCATATAACCATTCTGCCTGGTGTGAGATATTTTTTACCAGGTAAATATGGGCAATTTACCCCACCATTTGATCCCTCTATAAATACATGACCTGTAACTCTCTGTATAGCCAATACGAGCAAGTGAGAATGACATCTCTTTGTATGTCAGAGTTTGTATTGTGAAGTGCAAACTGACTCAGCTCATATAGAATTATTCAGAATTCCCCACTGTGTAGAACCACTAAAGTCAAAAGAAAATGGATGTGCATGTATGTACGTGTCCTGCTTGTAGGCTGTGTAACTGTTTCAAAAATATACCTTTTGCAATTTTGTGAAGATTCTCAGAAATAATGAAAATGTTTGTATTTATGAAGAACTGCTCCAAGGCTGCTAGAAATATTATTATCAGTCCAAAGTTTATTCTCCATGCTCATTATAATTTGAAATAAATATACTCATTAAGTTTTCATAAATTCTATCTTCTGCCTCTTGTTTTCCTGATTCTGGCTTTTTTATCCCATCAGCTTTGAAGGCTGCATTTGATTTCTTCTTCAGAAGATGGAGATTTTTCAAGCATTTTCACAGCATATTCCCTGATCAGAGACTAGCTCCAGCTGAAATGTATGGCTTTATTTATCCCGTCAGGTTCTTATTATATCTGCCTGAAAAACTGACAGAGCCACTTAACAGAGGCTGCAGCTGCCACAATATCAAATGTGAAGAATGAACAAAAAATGCATCTTTAGATTTGTTTGCCAATGAACAATAATTCAGAGGTGATCCAAGACAAACAGAGCAATAACTATGGCATTAGTTAACAATTAGGTAAAAAGGTGCAGAACAATGAACTATTAAATGTGTGTATCAGCTTTATGTACAGACAAAGATATACTGATAGGCACAAGAATAGTGTAGACTCATTATAAAATCTGCCACTCAATAAAAATCTCAAAGATGTGCATAGTGCAGTGGTGAGTTCCAGAAAACCTCATTAATTTTACTAAGTTTGAACTAATTTTGACACACCTTAATAAATGTATCACACTTTTCTAACCATCTTATTATTTAGCAGAGAGTATTCACAAAGGTCTAGTCAGTACTTCATGGGTACATGGGTGATAAGGACAAAGTGCCTCATAAAAGAGAACTGTTTAGCAGTTTATGTGAAGAGGAACTGACTACAGGCTTTCTTTTGGAAATGTAGTCATGCAAGTCAGTACACCTTACTGCATGGTGGTTTAACAGCAAATGAGTAAAAAAATCAGATTTTTCTTGGAATCTTTGACTTTGCTCTTATTTCAGCAGTTAGCCAGTAAAACCAGATGTGTAAGTCTTTGGCAAAACAATACTTTTTTTCCTTCCAGAGAACCAGACAAACACTTCTGTTAAATCATCGAGGTGCAGTTCATCATTTGAGCTACCTTGGATTAGTTGGGCAGAGCACTTAGCTTGTAACACCAAGATTGTGCTTTAAATCCCTGTATGGGCCTTGCAGTTCAGAGCTGGGCTTGATGATCTTGGTGGGCCTCTTCCAACTCAGAATATTCTGTGATTGTTTTATTTTGTTTGTGCTCAGATAATACATCTGATATACCTCTGACAATGACACTACATAACAGGGTGATATTTCCAACCCTTTTTTAAATTTTATTTTCTTCGGTTTAGAAAGGATGGCTAATGGAATTATGTGGCACTATTGTGGCCTATTCTGCCATAAAAACAGAGGTCACAAGGAGGTGGAGATTAAACCACTTCAAAGACATTTCTGTGCTGCCCTATTAGTGATCCTCATCTATGCTCTTTACGTTAGAAAAAAAGATGAAAACTACGACTTAACCAGAAACATAATAGCTATTGAACATTAGCTTTCAGTCTCTCTATACAGCATGGAGATTATAAAAATACTGCTTGTATCTGATTGCCTTGCTGCCTGAAGTTGTCTCATCTCTCCACAGCCTCATATGGATCTTCAAAGACTTGTTTTTCATGGATTAGGAAATATCTTGGCTTTCATTTTGACTGACAATAGAGTTGAAGTTTTCACATTGGATGGATCCGTTACAACAATAAAAGAAAATTTGAGAAGTCTCAAGTCTTTTGTGGAAACTCTGATTCAAACTCATTGAAATAAACCTTTCCCTTTCTACCTTGGTTAATCCGTATTTGCAAATGAAAAGTCAGATGTAGTTATTACAGGGCATTCATCTCTTTGGTCATTGGTTTGTTCTACTTTAATTCCTAAGCTTGTGAACTGGAGGGATCATAGAATCACATCAATTACTTAAGGTTACCTCTCACTGGAGACCACTTTAATGGGACTTAAGGCCAGAACTGTCTAAGCTGAGGAACACCTAATTTTGCATAGCTATGGATTTTTCATGGAGGAATTGAATTTTTGTCCTCTCTTCTCTTGGAGGCCCTATGTTTGCTTCAAGTACATCATCACAACTTTCTGTATGCACTGCTAAATTTAATTTTAGATTTTGTTTTTCCTTTTGGTTTGTTTTCCTCTTTTTTCAGAAAAGGGAGTTGATAACTGAGAATCTTAGTCCTGCTTTTCCTTCCCCCTCTCCCCCCCCAGGAAATTCAGAAAAATACCTAGTTCTTCTTAATCTAAAAATTTTAGAGAATCATTTGGAACCACAGACACTGTCATTAGAAAACTTGCTGACTTTAATTTCTTTATTATTGTACAACCTGAGAGATGGATAATTTTCAGTACTACAGCACGCATCATCAGTTATCTTTATATACACAACTATACAAAATTCATGGGCTTGGTATTCTTTCCATTTATGACTGACATTTAATTTGTCACTTCCCTTCTTTTGCAGATCTACCTCTGCTTTCTATCAAAATTTGTTTTTGCAAAAAAGGAAGAGAAATAGAATATAAAAAAATCTTTAAAGTATTCAGTCCATATAGTCAGAGAAATGTTCACTCTCCACAATTATCTTGTATGAGGCTTAAGGAAGGATCACAGTTCTGTATTAAAGTGTTTTCTCAAAATGTTTAAACAATTTAATCTTTTCCAGGCATAAATAAATAACTTTTTCTCTCCTTTTTTTTTTTCTTTTTGAACAATGCTGATTTAGGGATAGAGGAACAAGGGCTTTTTTTCTAACCAATTAGGGAAAAGGGATATCCAGATTAAAAAGCTGGTCATCATTTCCTCTAAGATAATTGACATTATGCTTGCCACTGTTACGTACTTAAATCAATGATACTATAAAAAATGCATAATGAAGAGGGATCCAAAGCAGTAAAAAATAAGGAAGATTGTTCACCTCCTATTTTAGTTTTGCAGTAAAACCCATCCACATTAAGCAAGAACACCTTTAACTAGACCTGGATGTTCAGAGTCCCATCCAACCTGACCTATTTCCATGGAATGGGCACCTACACCCTATCTGGGCAACCTGTGCCAGTGTTTCACCACCCTGATCATAAAAATTTCTTCTTCATATCTAGTCTGAACCTACTCTCTTTTAATTTAAAACTGTTACCCCTTGTCCTATCAGTATAGGTCCTGCTACAGAAAAAGGAGCAGGGAGTGCACTCCTACTCTGGCCAGTGTGAACCTGTGGTTGTGCATATCCATGTGCATATGCTGTGGCTGTGAATCGACACCTACAAGGTGCTCAGGTTTTTCTTGTGCTCTCTTTCCCATCCATTCCTCCACCACTTCCCAAAAAGAGTTTTGAATAGGCTTCCTTACCAGCAGCAAACCAAAACTAACACAAGCATCAGGAGAAAGGATATGACTGGGTCCAAGGCAGCTGTTTTTCTGTAAACATTCCCTAAGCCTGTCTTGCCTGAAGGAGTTGACTTAGTTCTTTGCAATCAGTTGGGAAATGCTGAAGTCACTGGTGGGATTATTTATACATGTGGGTTCAAATAGTACGTAGTAACAGTGAGCAGCTCTTCAAAGCATTTGTGTTTACAGGCTAGGAGGTATTCAGCTTTTGGTTATGAAATTAAAACACCATGTCTACATCTCCCAGCAAAAAATTTGATATTAGCCACTATACATAGTACTTTTCTCAAAAGAATTTACACTTAGGATTAGCTAAACATGCTAGGCAGAAGGAGACTATCACTTAGATAACAGGTGGCTATACTCCCACTCCTCTAGGAAACTCCTCAGGTAAATCTTGGACTAGGAATATCAGTATTAGACAAAGTACTTCTTATTTCACTGGAAATGACCAAGAGAAAAGAGAAAAGCACTGGAACCATTATAAAGATTCAATTTTCTGTATACACTGAAAGTGTGGTAATTATGATGTCTCCTTAGTAGTTAATCTTTTGAAATCAGTCTACTTAGAAACACTTTTCCCCCTATCTAAGATTTTACAATTTGTTGTAATGTGAAATGGCCTTCTTAGTAGTAAATACTAGTTGTTAGGGTCAGAGACATTCTAAAGGGTGGTACCAGTGGTAGCCATAAATAGCTGTCTGTTCCAGATGGTGCAGGAAGGTGTCTCCTGGTCCTCTTACATCTCTTATAAGGGTGTAAAAGTAGGTCTTATGAAACAAGTGCAGTACAATACAGCAAAACATACTGTGATGAAGAGCTGGTTTGCAAGATTTCAACAGGTACATAAAGTTGATTTTCCTGCTTTTATTTCTATTTTTCAGCTATTTATTTGAACCATTCTGAATTGATCTTCATATTACACATTCCTTTCTTCTCAGTTTGGAACTAGGCTTTGGTATAAATGCATAGTTCAGGAATCCTAGTTCAGAAGATATTTGAAGGACATCCTTGTTACATAACTATTTTAATACTAAGAAACATTTGAGATGTTTCAAGTTTGCATACAGCTCTCTTGCTAAACAAATCTATAATTTCAGGGCTGCCAAAGAGCTGCTCATAATTTCAGAGCTGAAAAATAACTGCTGTTATTTTCTTTAATACGCACTATAAAAATCAGAAAAATCTTGCCAAGAAGTATTCCAAGGTAACCTCTGTCACTTGCCTTTATCAGTTTCAGATGACTACATAATTCAGTTTAGCAAATTTATTGCTTTTCTAGGCATTGTATTTGAGTTCCATTGCCAACTGAGCTCTGATAAACATCCTTAACCCATTTTTCTGTCCTTCACCCTTACTTGATTTGATTGACTTTGTTTTATCTGAGGAAGAGGATGACAGTGCAGAGAGAGGCTTTCAGAGTAAGCAAGCTAAAATTTCTATGAATTCATATGAAGTGTTCTCTTTCTATAGATAGAGCAGCAGGGATCCTTCTAACAGTGGGCTGCATTGAAAAAGCCAGATGTCAGAAGACCAATATCTCCTCTGTTTGGTGATCCTAATACCCTTGTTCATTTCTCTGTTTTTTAAATCATAAAAATTGTGCTTATGTATTTAGATTGAGCGTATCTCAACAAAAAATATCACTTTGTCTGGCGTCTCCCTTGATCTTCATTATGTTCATGATTCTTACAGAAGAAACTTCTTTCATACTGTCACATTTGTCATGAATGTGCTGAATTGCTGATTATGGCTGTACTAGAAATTACCCTGTTGTCATATACTGAAAGGGTTAAAGAAACCATATTGCCCAATAGGTCATTGAGGACATGAACATATACTTTTTTAAAATTTTGCATCTCTCTAGGTGCATTTTATACTGTGATACTTATATGGATAAATAAATGAATGCTCCAGTCTTCATAAAGTGTCCAGTCAAGTTTTATTCATCTGCTTTCCACTGCAGCAATCTAGTTGTAGCCCATCCATTTTCATTTTTGGTGCTGCTGTGACACCAGGATGACTAAGGATTTGCTTTTCCTTTAGTTACTTTTCAGCATGTATAAATGTACCAAGAGACAGATTAAAATCCTCTGCCATGAAACACAGAAGGAAGTTTTTTCTGTATTGAAATAATAATAAAGAATAATGGTATAGAATGAATACCAAATGCATATTGGATGATTATTGACTGAATTTTTTATGAGAAATGCATCAGGTGCTGAGAAATCAAACCAAGCACACTGATCTCCAAAATCCCTTTTTTCTGTGGAACTCTAACAAAATACTGTAGAATATTTGCTTTTTAATATATCTTCAATGAAAAAATTCTATCAGCCAATAGACCTACATTAGCAAATTACTGGCTAGTATTTTAAACTGATCAAAAGGAAATTATCTTCACTCTAGTAGTAGATTAAGGTTATTTGT
>VZRX01018646.1:73181-86300 GCA_013398075.1 Notiomystis cincta | reverse complement strand
TATTTTGTGGCATTTCCCAGTGTAGGGGCACAGGTTGTGGTGGTGGGGGCGGGCAGGAGCCACACCCTTGTCAGCAGGCAGCAGGGGGAAGCCTCTGTCCTGGTTGTGCCCTGTCACTCCTACAAGAAGCCCCTGGTGCCATGTAGTGCCCCACTGTGCTGCTCACCCCCACACACGCCTTCCCGTGCTCCCAAAGCCCCCTCCCCCTGCTCCCCTGTGGCCTGGAAAAATGCAGGAAAACACAAAATCATCAAAGAATAACAGTCACTGGGGTTTACTGAGCCATACTCCTGCCTGCAGGGCAGTATCTGCTCAGAGCCAGGAGCATCCAGCAGGATGCAGCTCCTCTTTTCCAGGAGCTGGAGGCAGGGTTTGCCAGGCAGGGGGAGCAGGGAGAGTTTCAGCTGCAGGCAGCTCTCGGGGAGTGCTGGATGGACTCTGGGCTGAGGAGGTGGGAGGTGCGGGTGGTGTTCCTGTCCCCTCGTGTGTCCGTGTGTGGAACCGGCTCTAATGGTGGCAGCCACGTGTGAGCTGGGAAACGAACATCAGCAGGCTGGAAACAAGCCCCAGAAATGGGTTGATATGGGATTGACTTCTCCCAAGCATCTAAAAATCCCTTTTGGTTTTGTTTGTAGGATTTCAACACTGAAGGAATTCTCAAGGTTTTGGCTTTTCTTTTAATGTCGTTTTGGTGAGGTGCTGCCTCGGTGCCTTTCTTGCAGCTGCTGTTGGCTTGAACAGGTGGTCCTGTCAGCTTCTGCTTTGTTCGTTGCTTGGTACGGCTTGTAGAGTAGCTGGAATCCCAGTGGTGTGTTGGCAACAGCTCATGGTGTTCCCAAGGGGGGAGTTTCTGCCTGCAGGGACAGTTCTGGTGCCATTGGAACTGTTGTGAGAAGCGAAGGGTTGGCAGCGACAGGTTTGGGATCCTCTTTCTGTGGCGTGCACATTCCTTTCTCCCAGGTAGGCTCTTGGCTTTGACTCCTCAGCTGTCACTTGCCAAGCACTGGAAGGGTCTTGGGTGTGTAGGGAACAGAATGTTTAAGGGAGAAGCAAAGCTGGGGATGTTCTGGCTTCAGAAAGATCCTTTCTGAAGGGACAAGGAACTGGTCCGACTGTGCCAAAAAGAGCAAGTGGGATGTGAAGGGGTGGAATAGTCTGGAAAGGTCCTTGTGCCTCAAAGGATCATAGCAAGTGCAGTACTGGAAAAGTCCAAAGTATAAAGGAAGTAAATCTTGGAGTACCTTTTGTTCTCTTGTTGAGCTTGGAAGCGACACACTGGACATGAAATTCCAGGGAAGCTGCTGTTGCTGTGGCTGGAGCAAGAAGCAGTGGCAGCTGTTTGCTGGCTGCTTGTTGCCACCTTCCCCTCAGTGCCCTGGAGCTCCAGGTCATCACACATCACCTTTGTTTTCCCAAGGGTTTTGCTGAAGGGTTTCTGAATGTGGCCATGGATTTTGCTGCAGCTGGAAATTATTTCTGTTTCAGGAAGCGTCTCGTTGTATGGTCTGTGATTTACCAGTTCCTGTGCCAGGTTAATTGCAGTAGAAGGAGGCAAATGAAGCCCAGAGCCTGGCCTGGATGCCCCAGGCCCTTGCCATGCCCAGGGGTTGCTGCTTGGTGTTGATTCTCCACAGTCCTGGTCCTTCAGTGTCAGCTCAGGGCTCATTCCTCCCTGTTCCTTCCCAATTAATCTTGGAGCGAGGGGCAGAAGATGCTGCTGCCGCTGGAGCTAAACTGTCTGCAGGGACTTGCTTGGCTGGGTAGGCCTTGTTGCTGCAGACTGAGCCCTGATGCCTGAATCCTGTCCAGGCAGCAAGGATTGCCCCAAATGCCATCCCCTGACTCAATAGGGTTGTGTTCCTCCAAGCCCAGGTGCTGTTTTAGGGGTGCTGTGTGTACCTCTTGCCTTTGCCTGCTGGGAGCAGCTTTGTGCTGCAGCTCAGTGAAGTCCAACTCAGTATTGACTGTGTGGGGTTTTTGTGTGTGAGAAAAGTCCCTCTCAGTTACTCTCAACTGCTGCCCCTCTGGAATGGTTGCATCCCTGGATTGTGACTAACTCAGCTCTTCTGCTGCAGCAGTTCTCTGTTGCTCTCAGCAGAGGATGGAGCTGAGGGCCCTGAGCAAAGGGAGAAATGATCCATCAAAGCCATGGCAGTGCTCACAGCCTGGATCTGTCCAGCACCCTGTGTTTTCAGAGTTCCTGGGAGTGAGGAACAAGGGAAAGGGGCTCTGTTTCTTTGCTCTCTCCATCTCTCTCCTCACAACTCCCCTCATGTGCTCTGTGTGCCAAGGCTCTGTGTCCTTGAGCAGCATTCCTGGGCAGCTGCCACCCCCTTCTTTACAAATAAAGGACAAAGAGCACCCAGGTGCAGAAGGGTCTTTAGGAAGTGCCCATCCCTAACTGTGTGTCCCAGTGCTTGCTCTCATTCTCCTGCCTGCTGTCACTTGGGCTGGAGAGACCTCCATGGCCTGAGGTTTTTCTGGGAAAGTGATCTCATTAAATCTGTCCAAAATGTATGTTCATAGACACTCAAATTCTGATGGGAACCATCATCTTGCTTTTGCCTTTTCCGAGTTTTTTCCAGGTGCTGTGCTGAATGAGCACCTGTGTGCTCAGACAGTGAGCCAGGAGCCTGTGACTTCCACAGTGGACTTAATTTTCTTTTCCCCTTCTCTTTCAGGACAGGAAAAATCACTGAAATCACCCCAGGGATGCCAAAAGCTTTGGTGTTTGAGCAGCCAAAGCAAACAGCTTCTGACCCTGCTGACCTGTGCCAGAGGGCCCCTGGTCCTGCCCATGCTGTGGGGTCGGTCAGAGGGACACAGGGTTCCTCTTTTCCTCCCTGCTGGGTTTGAGTCCCCAGGGTTCACTGAGGCTGGGAATTACAACAGAGCATCTGGAGGCTCCTGGTGCTCAGGGCTGTGGCATTTGATGTGCAGAAAGCATCACAGGCTGTCCGACTCAGGTCTGGATGTGAATTTCCACAGCTCCTCAGAGTGGGAAAAGGCCAAGACAGTGGTGGGAGGGGCTTTCTCCCAGGCCTGGGCATCCTCAAGACACCTCAGGGATGTTTTTTTAAATATTGTCATTTATTTCCCAGCCCAGGGCTAAGCTGGAGAAAAGATGAAGAGTGTGGCAAGCAGGAATCCCATGTTTAGATTCACCCTTGGATTCCAGTTCCTCCTGGTGGGTCTGTGCTGCTCAAAGTACAAAGGAAGGAGATGTTGGAGCACCTGTTTGTTCACCTGTTGAGCTTGGGAGAGAAGCTGAATGTGAAATTCCAGGGAAGCTGTGCCTGCTGTAGCAGCTGGAGAGAGAATCAGTGGCAGCTGTTTGCTGTGTGCTGTTTTCCCACCTTCACTTCAGTTCTCTGGTGCCCCAGGTAATCTCACACCACCTTTGCTTTTCCAAGTGCTTTGCTGAAGGGTTTCTGAATGTGCCAGGGAGCTTTTCTGTACCCCCCATTTATAGGGAGGATCTGTTTCAGGGAATGTGTCTCATTGTCTGTATGAATTCAGAAGTCCCTGTGCCAGGTTAATTGCAGTGAAAAAAGGGAACAGAAGCCAATAGCCTGGACTGGGATGCTCCAGGCCCCTGCCAAGCACGAGGGTCAGGAGAGGATCATTTTCCATCCACCAGCTCTGGGAGAAAGCCTAATAATGAAGGTCAGAGTAAATGATTCATTTGTTATTAGGTTTGGAATGAAAGGTGCTATTCCAGAGAAGTGGCCCCATGGAATAAAACACAATCCTGTCACCCAGTTTGTGACAGCATGTAGCTCTAGACTTCAGCAATGACGCTCCCCTCCCTGCCAGGGCCTGCAGGCTCGGTAAAACCCAACCAGCGCGGGGAATCGGTGGCGTACTTGCCACCTGGAAGCCCAGGTGGGTGTTTCTCTCTGGGATCTGTGTCTGGTTTTTGACTGCCTTGTGTCTGTGCACACATATGAGCACAGGCATGAGCCGACGATGCTCCCGCGTCTGGAGAGTCCCGGTACCCAAGAGGACGCGAACCCGTGCCAGGCCGCCTCCCGGCCAGGACCACCGTGGAGGGCGGTGAGCGCAGCCACCCGGGCCCCGGGGCCGGATCCCCGCTGCCCCTCGGCGGAGCGGGACCCTCCCTCNCCGAGTCGGAAATCTCCGGCGATCGGCTCGCGGCTGTCAAATCTGGCACCCAAGCGCACGGGCTGCCAGCCAAGCCCCGAGGGTGGGGTTGGCAAGCAAAGGCTGCTGCCCCCGCTGCTGGAGCTGGAGGAGCTGTCATTGCCCAGGCAGCTGGATGGGGGCACAAGCCGTGGTGCCTCAGGCACGGATCCGGCAGCTTTGGGCACCTTCCAGGGAGAAGAGAATGAGCTGGTGTGCCGGAGTGAGGCCGGGGTAGCGTTAGGGATCCCACCCGCTAGAGACTGTTCCAGGGCTTGCACATTTCCAAGCTGTGACCTGCCTTTGGCCTTGAGAGAGATTACACTTCCCAGGACAATGGAGGACCTGTGATTTTGAGATCTTTCTAAGGACTTCCTTCAGTGGATAGACACAAAGCCTATATTTCACTCAGCTGTGTTTGTGTCACTTAGCAGTGGAAAGGGAACCAGCATCCCAGACCCTCTCCACAGAGCTGTTGCTTGTGTGGTGCATCATTGAGAGAGCTGCCTTTGACCCCTTTCTCCTCATAGTCCTCAGTGGAATAGATAACAAGAAAACCTGCAGAAGGAAAGGTGAATAGGGTATTCTTACTTCATTGATGGTCTTCTGAAAGCCAAAACCACTGGAGCTTAGGTTGACTTTGAGGTAGCACCATCTTCTGAGTGGAGATTCAGAGAACCACAGAGAAGTTGGTTCTTGGAGAATTCCCACTCTGCTTTTAGCAGCAAGTCCAGATTTCAGATGGCTTCACACAGTTTTACTTAGAGGCATATTCAGTGTTTAGAAAAGAAAAAGCACATCAGCCCAAGTTCCTATAAATCAGACTCTGAATTTTTGTGAGACAAGAGGAAGCTCTTAAAAAAATATTTATTCTATATGTTTCATAACAACATTTCAGAAGTAGATGTCAACTATGTGCAAACCCCAGTACAAGGAGAATGCTGGATCAGCAGTTCCCTTGCAGGATAAGGCCTTCCTGCACTTGTAGAGCACTCCTTGTGTATCTATGAATGTATATTCACACATACACTTCCAGAGAAGATTCTTCTCTTAATGCTTTTGAGCAGGAGCACCTACATTTAACGAAGAAAAGCTAACATTCTCCCATGACATCCCTTGAATGACAGAACAAACACCATCAATGGTGAGCAAAGCGTTTTTACAGGAGAGAGCAGTATCTTTTCAGTACATTTACTTCCAAGAGGATACCATCTTTTTCTTTGAATCCTGAGCAATAGCATTTCCCATGGCTCTGTTTCCCCACCCACTTGGAAGAGATGGCTTTCCTCCTGTGTTTACCACACTGTTGAGCTCAATCAGTTGGTTGGTGACCAAGACACATTTGCGTTGTTCAGGGCCACCAGCAGGCTCGTGGCAGCCTTCCGCAACTCTTCCTCCTTCACTTTCTTTCCAACGGACATCAACAACTTCATTGTCTGCAGTGAAGTCTGTACCTGGCTGTCCAGTATCCTCAGGAGGAGATCCTCGATGTCACTGTTGGGCAGCTGTCCTTGCTGGCCACTGGCTGTCACCTCTGTGGCTTGTGGGCCGGAAGGATTTGGTTGTGTGCTCACCGGTAAGGAGGTGGGGATCACAGCTGCCTCTGTGCCAGGTCTGGAGCCAGGCGTGGGAGACAGGGGGGGCACTGGCTGAGGACTGAGGCTGGTGGATGACATGGCATCACTGCTCGTGACAGTGTTGGCGCCTGCTTTGCTGTGCTGCTTGGCTCTGCTGTGTCCTGGGCACATGGTCCTCTGTGGAGGAGAAAACATTCCTCTGGAGAGGCTTAGGAGCAGGCACCTATGCACAGCCCTGTTCTATGGGTTTAGCTCTCACTGCACAATCTCATCATAAGATGAGCCCAGGAAAGCAAAATAGACCTTCATATCCTTTCCTTGTCAAGTCTCCCCATAAATCTTCCTTGGGACTCACTGCTCTCTTTACTCTCTTCTCCTAGCCAACATGAATCCCCCTTTCTTCTGGACAAATCCATGTTGTCACAACTTGGTTGGGAATGAGAGCTGGAGAAGAGGGCTGAGGTGGTCCTCAGAGGTTCATTTTCTTGAAGAATACCTTCTGCAAAGTCTCCTTTTTGGCAAGTGGCTGCAGGTGCCATCTGTGTAAGCTAATCAGCTTGGTGTGAGTGCCCCTGGAAGGTGGGCTTCCCATGGCTCTCTTCCATCTTCCCTGTCTTTTAGCCTTCTGTTTTCCCCCTTACTTCTATCCAGGGCTTTCCCTTTTGCCTATTAATTGCCCACAGCACACCAAAGTCTTCAGGAAATAGCTAAATAACTCACCTTAAGAAAATACTTTTTCATAATACAGCGATAAAGAGAAAAGGTGCAGAAGTTGTGGAAGAAAGTATTTCCTGGCAATTCGGAGCATATGGGCCCTAGAAAGAGGCAAATAGAGACACAGACCTAGTGATAGATTCCAGTGCTGGCATCCTTAGCAATAACCTCCCTGTGGAGCGACATCCCTCCATGAAAACCCCTGTGTCATTTAGGAGCCTTTTGAGAAACTCCACTGCTTCTTGGTCATCTGCATAACCCAGGGGGTGAAACGAGTGGTTGCAATCAAATATAAGAGAAGAGGACGCTCATGAGCACATGCCTTCTCCTCACTGTGGTGGGATTGCCACCCACCTTTCTCTCCACTCCCCCCTACCCCGGATCCTGAGTGTTTCCTCTCCCAGTGATCAGGGCCATTCAGGACCCAGTTCAACTGCCTGCCCTTGGGAATCATGGTTGGCTTTACCTGGAGGGATGACTCCGTGGTTTTCATACTCATCCAGTCTCTGGACCAGTGAGTTCGTGCAGCCGTACAACTCACGAAGGTGGCAGGCAGTGCTGGCTTGGATGCTGATCCGCAGGAACTTGAAAAACTGGTGGTATTCCTGGTCAGAGAGTGGTGTTCCTGGCTGCTGTGCCTTCGTGCCCCAAGGGCCGGCTATGCAGCCCCAACCCAAGAGCACTGGTGGAAAACAGAGTGCAGGGAGTCAGGGCGAGAAGGAAATGCTAACCACCACATGTTTGGAAGAGCTGGAGGGCTGAATCCAGATCTCTGTTGCCTTTTCTGGGTGCAGGATACAGTACATGGGAAATGTATTATCAAGCTAGAGATGGAAGGTCCACTGTGGAAAACCTGCTTTGCCCATGTTGAAAGGAGTGAGAGTACGTAGCTTAGGGACCTTCACCAACACTCTGGAGATTCAAATCTTGAACTGGGAGAAATGTCTTGGAAGTTATGGCTGAAACTGAGAATATTGCTCTGTTGTTAGGACTGGAGCAAGTAGACTGTTTCCTTTCAAGATTTTTAGCCTCTGCAAACTCTCTTCCTCTGGCTAAAAAGGTCTTTAACCAAGGTCCTCTTTGACCTCTTTCTCCTGCTTTCCCTGTTGCTTTACTGGGCTAACTCTTCCCTCTTAGCTTTGTGGGTTAACTCCAGGCCTGTGCCTTAGTGCTTGTGTCTGGTTTAACACACCCAATTATCCCTGTCATGGCATCTCCAGTCTCCACCTCTGCTCCAGCCTGTGCCTACTGCATCCAACTCTGACTCCTGCCTGGCTCTTAGGTTGCTCTGCGGCCTTCCTCGAAGAATAAAATACCAACTTCAGTGGTGAGAATTGCTAAAACTATAAGCCCTGGGATCTTTGCACCTGAGGCATTGGAGGATGCTCCATCCCTTCCTTTTGCCTCCAAGCTGCCCAGTCTGAGGGTGCAGAGCAGCTAGGTCAGCTGCCCTTCCTTACCACTTGGTTTGGAGGAGGGACATTTCCTACTCACCAGACAAAGCCAGATAAGCCCACAAGGCCATCACGGCACTGGCAGCAGTGCCTGTGACAGTTGGGGCCTACTTGCACTGCTGGAGGTGTCACCTCTGCTGCTTTGCCACTGATGTCACAGACACCTGTGTTCCAAACATTCTGTCCTCCACTGCTCCTGCTTCCTCCCTGCTGTGCCCCCCCCTCCCCCCCAGCAGTGTTTGTGCATGAACATGTATGTGTAACTCTTCTCTTTCTGCTCACTGCCATCTGGAAGGAGGCAGTCAAAGTGCCATTTTTCTGGAGGACAGGACAGGAAATTCTGCCTTTGGGCTGCTGCTGTTGATAGCGTTTGAGCAGATCAAAATCTCGTCTCTTCCCCAGATCTGTGTGTGCTTGGCTGATCCATTGAGGCTGGATCCACGAGGCACTAAACAGGGCTCCAGACCATGGCAGAAAACACTAGGAAGAAAGGTGATGGGGAGAAAGTGGTTTGAGGAATGGCTATTTTTCTTACACAAAACTTGTCAGGAGGCATTTTTGGTCTGGAAGTGCAGCAGGAAGAACATCCAGACACCTATGAGAAGGCAGCAAGCTGTCAGGCAGCTCTCTGTACATGTGGTTGACCTGTTTGTACTGCCTTAGCTGGCCCTGGTTATTGGACCTGAACAGTGGTGTCACAGTGTGCATGGCAGGACAGATAGTGACCCTGACTCACGTTTCTGGGCATCATTTTCCTATGGTCTAGGTTACTTTCAGCTCCTAAATACTTATCCTGCTGTAATCTCACCCTACTGAGCTGATACTATGAAAGATATTTATTATGTCTGTTTTCCTTCCTCTGATCAGGATCTGCAGTCCCATCTTGGCTTTAACCTTTTGGATAAGATAAAGAGAAGCAGGTTTTTGACCAGAAGCAGCTAAACACTGAGCCAGTGTTTAGATAGACTGCTCACAAGGTGAGAAATTGCATGGAACATGTCTGAGAGGGGAAGAGCTGAATGCTGAAAATTTGAGGCATACCATGCTGCACACTACACACTCACCCTGCCTCTTCTGCTCCCTCAATAAATAGATTCTGCTTCCAGGAAGATCTGTAGGCAGAGTATGGCAAAGATGAAACACAGTCCTGGCGTATCTAATACCCTTTCAAAAAGACCCTGTCCAAAATTAAATCAATCTTGTGTATTCTTCAGCAAAGAGTAATGTTAAAAGACATAAACCAAAGGGTGGCTTCTTCTTCTTTTTGTGCTGACAATATTTGACAATATTTGTGTCAGTTTGCTGCTTTGAGGTGTTTTTAAGTACCTTTGTTTGTACTGCAGATTTTTTTAGCCCTGAGTGTTGTAAACAAAACTTTGGGGATTGGTATAACCAGTGTAGTGGTGTCTTCCAAAATCTGCAGATCGGCTGAAATAAAACCTGAGGGGTTTAATCTGCTGCCTCACCTCCTATTCCATGTGAGAGGATAATATTTAGTCTGTAAGTACTGCTGTCCAGTTCATCCACTTACCTCACACTCCAGCATGAATTTCCAAGGCATGTCTCCAAATGAGTATAACCAGTGAAAAACCAGGAGCCTCCAAATGTTTCAGTCTAAAGGTTAATAAAATAGTTTATCATTCCACTCCGTTGTCTATCTGTTCTGTAGATGAAATCTAGATACAATTATCTGCAGAGCTTTCTTTTTAAGGAAAAGGAATATGACTGGAAGGAAGAAAGGAAATAGTTTGCTGGGAAGGGGTGGATGTTTCTGTGCTGTTGGCTGCTTTCTGCCATGATCAGGCATGGGAATATTGGCTGAAGAGCAGTGATTCACAGGAAGCAGGAGAAGAAGCAGCTGCAGTAGGAATTACATTAAGGAAAGCAGTCATGATGTTCCTCTAACCATGCTAGACATGGGAACTCTGAGGGCAAGCAAGTGATGGGTCTTGCTCTTTAGGGCTGTAACTTTGACAGAGGATCGATCTCCTTTGCAGTATGTGCCACAGTATCCTCTCATCCTTTCATTCCTTCCCACATTTCCTTCCCACTCACCTCAGTCTCCATGTCCTCACTGTGTCCTGAGAAGATACCAAAGGGCTCTTCTCCTGTGTTGTCAGCTCATGGTGGCTGATGTGCAGCAGGTCTTGGGGGTCTTCCTGTCTGGACTTCCCCCTCAGAGAACCATGGTATTATTCATTGCTAGTTCCTCTGTTCACTCCAGCAGGTGACAGGATCATGGGCGACATGCAGAATGGCAGCCTTCATCAGGAACTTCATCAGGAAGGTTCAATGAGACCTGAACTCCATGTGTTCCCCTCCAGGAAGCTCACAGGAGATTCCCTGCAGGAGGCCAATCAAAGACAGGACCACAGGCAGGAGCTGCAAATAGGAAGTGAGATGGAGACATGTTTTCCAAAGATACGGGGAATGGTACCTCCTTATGGGATGGAAGTCTGGGAGTGTGAGGACAGTGGTAAAGCCCACATCAGCAAGGCTGTCCTTGTTGGGGATGAGCTGGGCCCACCCATGCGTGGGAATGGTGCCATTTGGATTCAGCAGGTAGGGGAGAAAACCTACAAGTGTCCTGAGTGTGGGAAGAGCTTCAGTCGGAGTTCGTACCTGAGCCAGCACCAGAGGATCCACCTAGCAGAGAAACCGTTTGGCTGCTCTGAATGTGGGAAGAGTTTCACCCGCAATTCGGACCTGATCAAACACCAGCGGATCCACACAGGGGAGAAGCCCTACCAGTGCAGCGAGTGCGAGAAGACCTTCAGCCAGAGGTCCAACGTGATCAGGCACCAGCGCACCCACGCGGGAGAGAGACGCTACCTGTGCAATGAATGTGGGAAGAGCTTCAGCCAGAACTCGCATCTCATCGTCCACCAGCGAAGCCACAAAGGTGAGAAACCCTTTACTTGCCCGCGGTGTGAGAAGAGCTTCAGCGACCGCTCCTCCCTGATCATACATCGGAGGATCCACACCGGAGAGAAGCCCCACAAGTGCCAGGAGTGTGGGAAGCGTTTCCGGGACAGCTCAGCCATCATTCGGCATCAGAGGATTCACACGGGAGAGAAACCCTATGAGTGCACAGAGTGTGGGAAGACCTTCCGGCAGAGCTCCTCGCTGGTGACTCACGTGCGAACACACACAGGTGAGAGGCCCTACAAGTGTCCCGTGTGTGGGAAGGGCTTCAGCCAGAGCTCAGCGCTCACCACTCACCACCGGATCCACAGGAGAAAGGCCTTGGCCGTGTGCCACAGCGGCCTCCTGCCCAGCCCCTTCCAGTGCATCGAGTGCGGCCGGAGGTGCAGTGACCAGTCCACTCTGGCCAAGCACCAGAGCCTGCACGCCGAGGAGCGGCCCTACATCTGCGTGGAGTGTGGGGACAGCTTCCGCCAGAGCTCAGCTCTCAGTGTGCACCTGAGGATCCACCGTGGCGAGAGACCCTACAAGTGTGAGCAGTGTGGGAAAACGTTCCGGCACAGCTCGGCCCTCGGTGCCCACCTGAGGATCCATGCAGGAACCAAGCCCTACGAATGTACTGAGTGTGGGAAAACCTTCCGGAAAAGCTCAACACTTAAAGTGCATTTGAAAATCCACATGGCCAAGAAACCTCATAAATGTCTGGTAGACAGATTCTTCTGGGTAGAAGAATCCTCACCTCCCGCTCATTTCTGCCATAAGCCTGGAGTGGATGTTCAGAGCAGGAAAATAAAGTAGTTTTTGGGGGAACTTGAAAGCATGTTGACAACCACAGTGCGAAGAGACTGACTGGAGACATTGTATATCTGGCTTTAGTGCTGGGTGCTTAACCCCAGAGGCACAAAAAACTTCAAGAAATCTGGAAACAGGGAGTTAGTCCAAAGAGTCGAGTGTCTGTGGTTTAGGAAGAGTGCCAAGAGCCTGAGGAATGAGCACCAGCTTCAGGGTAAGTGGGGACTGTGAATATGTGCTAGAATAATAACTGGGAGAATTGGGCTTATAAAGTACAGCTAAAGTGAAGATCAAAATAAAGTGTTCCAGGTTCGTTCTGACTCAAAATTTTGAGACACTGTAGTAGTCCTAGGAACTCTTCTTTTTATTACCTTCCCTTATTTTTCATGAATTTAGTAAATTTTCAAAGCGTTTGACAAGGCATTTCCAGATCTTTTCAGACTGAGACTTTGGAGCTGAACTTCAATCTGTTTGTCTTTTCTTTCTGTTTTCCAAATCTTACATGAGACAAAGAATTCCTACCTCATGATAGCCAGGTAATACAAAACTCTAATGGCTGTTCCCAGAAAACATGGATGCAGAAGCGCTTCCCATTGAAAGGAGTCTATAGCTGCTCCCAGATTTGTTTTTGCTGATTTGAAACTCCTTCCAACTTGGGACATCAACAAAACATGGACAAAAATGTGGCCTTATATTATTTAACCCAAAAAGAAGGGATTTGCCCCAACATGGCCTAGTGTGAACCGGTACACGGTGAGTTCTCACTGCTGGTCCAAAGACTAATTGCAATTCTCTTGTTCTTTTTATGCCACTTTAGGTCACTATTGTTTGCAGAGTATTAACATATAAAGTTCGGCATTTAAGGACTGCATATTGCATAAACCTCTTCTATACTGCAGTGTTTTATTACACGCTGTGCGTTTCCATCTTAAATAAAATTTTTTTCTTTCCTCTGTTAATCCAGTTTTCTGTCCCTGCGTGTGATGGGAGGGAACGGGGAAGGAGTGTGAGCGACGGGCCAGGTTTAGGAGCTTGGGAAAGGGGCCGGTCTGTGAGGAGAGCGCGGCTCTTCCGTCGCGTCACGGGAAGGGGCGGGGACGGTCCCGGCGCCCGGTTCGAAGCGGGACGGGATGGAGAACGGCGGGACCGAGAGTGGGTCGGCGGGGGGCCTTTCCCCGGGCCGGTTCCTGTTCCCCTACACTCCGTACCGCATCCAGGAGCAGTTCATGGAGGCGTTGTACGGCGCGCTGGAGGCCGGCCGGGTTGGCATCTTCGAGAGCCCCACGGGCACGGTGAGGCGGCGGGGCCGGGCCGTGGCTGTGGCCGAGCGGGGCTGCGGCGGTGGCGGCAGCGCTCACCTTGTTGGCTCTCCGTGATAGGGAAAATCGCTGAGCCTCATCTGCGGGGCCCTGTCGTGGCTCCGGGACTGGGAGGAGAAGCAGCGGCGGGAGGAGGCGCGGCTGCTGGCGCTCGGGGCCGGCGCGCAGGATGGGCTGACCCCGCAGCAGGCACGG
>VZRX01018646.1:0-73132 GCA_013398075.1 Notiomystis cincta | reverse complement strand
GGCTGACCCCGCAGCAGGCACGGCCGGGCAGCGCGGACACGGCCGGGGAGCCGGACTGGGTCACGGCCTTCGTGCAGAAGAAGGAGGAGCGGGACGTGGTGGACAGGCTGAAGGTGGGGAAGCGCTCGTGGGTTGAGGACGGGTGAAATAACGAGGAAAGGATTGGGAGGACTGATATCACATAGTCACAGAACAGCTGGGGCTGGAAGGGACTCCTGGAGGTCACCTAGAACAGCCTCTCTGCTCGAGCAGAGTCCCTGGAGCGCGGTACCCAGTATCCAGGGGGCTTTCTAGCATCTCCATGGAAGGGAACTCCACCACCTTTCTGGGCAAACTTCCTGTATCCTGGATGATGAGTGGGAAACACGTGAGGCAAGTTTGGTGGTGGTGTGTCTTTGCCTGCAGGCTGCCCAAGACAGAAAACTATTGCTTTGAGCATAGTAACACTCAGTAGGAGAGCACTCCGGGAGAACGGGACCGTGTACTGGCAATTTTCCGTTAATCTTTTTTCTATGCCCAGAGCATAAACAGTGATACCAAGGGTTGAGGATTAAATCCACTTCATCCTGCCTACACTCCCTTTTTTGTAGGAAGAGCAGATGAGAAGGAAAAGGCGAGAAGATCGTCTTGAGAAAATTCGGCATAATGTGCAGTTAAAATACGTAGCAAAGAGGAAGGTGAGTTATTGCACAGATATCAGAATTTTCTGTTTTGGTTACCTTCAGTGTTGTTCATACTTGCTTATGTGTGACTTCACACTGACTTTTCCAACCAACCTGTTTGAGGAGCTCTTCATATGGAGTTTCTAAAATTGGTCATCCAAAATTATTTGTTATATTTGCTTTTAAAAGTACAGATGTGAAAAACAATTTGTGCATTGATAATTTCCTGTGACAGTTTTTGTGTGTGGGCAGAAATTATGTGTGTTCTGATTGCCTTCTAGCCCTCTGCTTTTAAAAACTTGTAATACTTGGAGGCTTTTTTTTTGAAAGATCTCTGTCTTATGTGCATGTGTGAACACTCTGTACTTCTGGAATAAAAATGATATTAAAACTCAGAGATATATTTTCCTGTCATTTAGATGTATGAACTGGCCTCAGTGTTCCTGATGCTTTTTGATTATATGAGTCAAACTTCCCAGAAATACTCAGTTCAGGTCCCCAATTAGATAGATTTATTAGGCTGACAGGCTATTAATTTCTAGTGTGCTCCACCTCAAATACTGTGAAATGTTTTGGTCAACTCCTGTCAAAAGGATATAAAGGATATGACAGAAACAATAAAGAATGGCAAATAAAAAACAAATGGAACAAAGAAATTGTCTCTTAAAAGAGGATGAAGAGCATATGAAATGAGAAGCATGGTGAAAAGCAGGAATGCAAATGAGAGAAGTATTATGAAGATTTGGAAAAACAACTGATTCATCTTTTCTGTACCGCTTACTAACTGCATTTTTTTTGTATAATGCCAATAAAGTGCTCATTGATGTTGGAAGATACTGTTTTCAGATGGAAAAAATGAACTTTTCTTTATGGTGACACAGAAGTTAATCAGAAAACTGTTCTTCAACAGTTTAATTGAATTTTTGTAGAGACGTAGACCTGTGTTGGAGTAACAGTCACACAACTGAAGAAAAACCAGCAAGAGAAATCTTGTTCTATGCCAGATGCTGAGCTGATTCTAGCTTTGAGTTAAATGTGCACAGAGTGTTTGATTATGTCCTTACATGTTTGTTTGTTTGTTCAGGTTTATTTACACACTGTTTTCTCTCAGGCAGACATCTTTTATGGGCCACTTTAAGCAACTAATACTGGATTACATGAACATTTCATTGAGGGTCTATTAGTTCAGCAGGCCTCTTGCAGAGAAGGTCCTTTATGTTTCCCCTTCATAACCATCTGTGTGGGCAAGTCTTTGGTTGTTGGTACCAGCTGCCTTCTGTGGGGCTGAACAGCTTCAGCCTTCTGTGAGGCACTGTGCTGCCCATGCCATAAAGCAGCCCTTGTGCTACTCTCTTTTAAATGGGAAATGCTGTGTTCCTGTGTTCCTTCCAGAAATGCGAGGAGGATGAGGCAAAGCGCCTTCTTCAGCTCAGCAAGGAGGCTCTTTCACAGGGAGCTGGAGAGGGTGTTCTAGACCAGCTGGATCACAATGAGGAGGAGCTGATTCTTGCTGAATATGAGAGTGATGACGAAAAGAAAGTGGTATCTGGGTAAGGACAGGGACTGAGGGGATTCCATGCTTAGGAAATGTTTTCTGTCTAATTTTTATCTTGCTCTTATTAAAGAGGTTGTGCAGATTTTATTAAAAAGTGTTTCTCACCTTTTCAAACAGTATAAGGTGGTGATTATCCTGGGCTTTTATTTAGTTGGTTGGTTGGGAGGATTTTAGTTTGGTTTGGTTTTTTTAAACTTTTCTTAGACTGATCTGAGTGACTTGAAGTGCTTTCTGAGAAAGTGCATCTTAAAGTGTTTGGCAGTGTCCTGCTTTTATCCACACCCAGCTTCCCAAAGAGTGTGTCTGGATGCTGAGTGAATGACTTGAGATCAAGTTCCTTGCATTAGAAATGCAGAATGGAACTCAGGACACAGAGGAACCTGACAGTTCTGCAGATTAGCACTGGCATCTTTTGATACTCTAAAGGCAGAGATGATCACTTTCTGAAGACAGAGTTTTGGCATGAAAACCCCATGCAGACTTTTCTCTTCCATGCATTTGCTTTATGCAGAAAGCCAGAAGCCATACTTCAGGACAAAAAGTCAAATGCATTTAAATTACAAATTTACTAATTAGTGTCTAGACAGATCCTTCTGCCTTAAAAATTGAAGAACACTTAACTGCTTTTTTATATGTAGTTAGTTTGTCAAACATTGAACTGCTGTTGCCTTTGAGGAGCTCTATGGAAGCTGAATGCTTTCCTGAAGCCTTTCTTTATGCAATAGCTGGAGGGTGGTAAATTGCTTCTAATGGGAAAACATTACAAAGATAAATAAATAAGCTAACTGAAGAATAGTGTAACACTGATTAGCTTAGAGGCCCCTGAATCAAAAGAAAAAAAAATTCTTGAACTTGCAAAAGGCACAGTCCAGGAGAGATTTTTCTTTTAAAGAGAAAGGCTTGACTTGACTATGCACACTTACACTGTTCTTAAAAAGCTGACTTTTCTTTTACCACCTGAGATAAGTTCTGAGGCTCTTTTTGAGTTGACTTAATCACCTCTCTTGAGACCTCACTCTTCTGGTGGAGCATCATTTGATTCTTACTGTCAGTGGTCTGCTGAAAGGAAACTGTTTGAGCTTTCTCTTTTCTTAGGCTGGAAGAAGATGACGATGATTTGGAAGAGGAACATGTGACTAAGGTGAGATGAGGAAATTAAACAGTGCGACTTCATAGTGTAGGAGTGAGCAGAATTATTCCTTGCTCCTTATTATTCCTTGCACCTTTTCAAGTCAGGCAGTACAGAAGGATTTAGGAACTAACATCCAAAACCTGCCAGGTTTGTTGATAAAGACAGCTAGTTCTGCTGTTCTCATCTCCTTCTGGACTATACTGCTAGCACTGCTTAGTTTTTCCTGTGGCTGTAAAAGCTGTAAAAGCACACAGCAATAAATAGGTTTTTATTACTCTTCCATGGTGAGTCCCTGTTTTATAGAGATCTTGTAAAATTAAATGGAAACAAAGGCAAATGCAGAAGAGAAAACAAAGATGGGGCTTTTGGCCTCAACAGTTTTAAGGTGACACTCAAACATGTGCCTTCCCTTGTGCTTTTGAAGGCTTGAGCAAAGTGAACCTTGTTGAAGTGCTTGGCTGCTTCCTTGTAAGACTGGTCAAAAGTAGGGACTGGCTTCTATGTTTTTCTTGTCTTCCCTTTGTTCTTCCCCGTTGCAGATCTACTACTGCAGCCGCACTCACTCCCAGCTGTCCCAGTTTGTGCGCGAGGTGCAGAAAAGTCCTTTTGGCAAAGACACGCGTCTGGTCTCTTTGGGATCCAGGCAGGTACGTGGTGGTCTTCTCAAGGGACCCAGAATACATTGCCAGGAGCTGTGTGGATCTGGTACCACAGAAGTCACCCTGGGGACTGGCTGAGTCTCCTGTTGAAAAACTAAAGCAGGCATGGGTCGCAACACAGATCTGTGTGATGTATGTTTTTCTGTGAACTCTGTTTTGGTTTTTTACCCTTTAATGTAAACACAAGAATCTGTTTTACCTTTTCTAATATGGAGTATTACAGATGTCTCAGTCACTGACAGGGTGCCCCTCTTAGTAGACTAGTACTTCTGGCAGCATTTTTTAGAAGCTGTTGTGTAGCAGTGAGCCCTCTTTTTCTCATTTTTTTTTTCTCCTGGTTTTGTGGGTTTCACGCATGTTTGTAGGAGTTAGTATGTACAATGTCTGACTGGTAGACTTTTCCTTTTTGTAATCTGGCCTGAGATTGTTTTAAAGAAAATCCTTTGTTTTACAGCAGAGGGTGCACATGGGGCACTCAGCTGTAAATTGACTCCCTTCCTCTTCCTCTCTTTGCACGTGCCAGAATCTGTGTGTGAATGAGGAGGTGCGACGCCTGGGTGCTCTCCAGCTCATCAATGACCGCTGTGTGGAGATGCAAAAGAACAAACATGGTAGGAACACTCCCAGCCTGGGGAGGTAATACTTGATAAAGCTGTCATGACAAGTGTGGAGACAGTGGGCACTGCCAGTCAGTTCTAGCAAGAGTGGTAGGAGCTTGGAAATGACAGGCTGGAGGAACAGGAATCCTTGGTACCTTTCTTGATCTCCAGGCTGTGCTGGGATCAGGATGAACTTTCTGTCTTAAGTTGGTCAGGACTAAAAATGTTGGAAGATGTCACATGCTAAATCTAACTGGCAAGAGTAGTTTCCACTGTGGAGATGGAAATGTTCCTGCTGAATAATTTTTAGATAGGTCAGGAATACACATGACAAAGCTTGCTTTGAAATCCGTGAGGTTATGCAAAGTGGTTGTTCTAGGCTGTTGTGTTGCTCATAGCTTTCTTTTGATTTCTGCTGTTAGAAAAGAAGAGCAATGAGGAGAATGAGGGGAAGAAGAGACGTGTGAGTCGCACTGTGTGCCCATTTTATTCCTATGAGCAAATGCAGTTTCTCCGTGATGAAGTTCTAGTGGAAGTGAAGGATATTGAGCAGTTGGTGTCCTTGGGAAGGGAGACCAAAGCCTGCCCATATTATGGGAGTCGATTTGCCATCCCTGCAGCTCAGGTAAGGTGCAACAGTTTTAGTGGCATTAATGCCAGGCACTCTAAGAATGAACTGATAGCCTGCTCCCTCTAGTACTGTTACTTAGACTGGGGGAGTCTGTAAAAAGGCTGTGTTTTTGTCAGCTGTAGTTTTGCTCAGAAAGCAAAAGAAAATGAGAATTCCCATCAGAAGTTCATAGGGGTGCTGTATGTCTCAGCATTTTGAAAGGTTCAGCTAGTGTGAGGCAATACTGACACACAGGGGTACTCTTAGCTCTTACACCACTCTTCTTCCTGGCTGAGTTCTCTTGGAAGACATGCTTTCAGTGCTCCAAGGGAGATTTGGAAGGTAACCTGAGCCCATATGCAATTGTAGCATAATCATTTCTCTTCAGCTTATGTCCCAGAGCCCCTCTCAAGCATGTGCTCCTGTTTTTATTGCTACCTCCCCCATAATAAGAGTAAGTCACTTGGCTGAATTCTGCAAGGCCCTCTGATACGGCCTGTTAATGAGTGGTTGTAGAATGCCTTAAGTTTGTAAGGATGAGAGCTGGAATCAGGGCAGTGTGTGCTTCTCCTGTAGTTGGTGGTGCTGCCCTATCATATGCTTTTGCATGAGCCTACCAGGAATGCTGCTGGGATCAAGCTGAAGGACCAGGTTGTGATCATTGATGAGGCCCACAACCTCATAGACACCATCACCAGCATCCATAGTGCCGAGGTCAGTGGCTCTCAGGTGAGTCACAGCCTGGCCTGCTACGGGAGAGGGAGCTCTGCTGCCAGCAGTGCCCTTTCTTGTCTCCTTTGTAATAACAGCTTCTGCCTTCTGTTTGTGTAGCTGTGCTGTGCCCACTCCCAGCTGTCGCAGTACATGGAGCGATACAGGTGAGGATCTTGAGGGAAAACAGCACAGCAGAGGCAAGGTCTGTGGATGCCTTGGCTTGCCTTGTGGCTGCAGGGTCTTTCTTGCTTTTCCCTAGTGGAAAGTTACTGCATTAAGAGTTCTGCAAATGAAAAGACACTTGCTTCATTATCTCTGTCTAGAATCCATCTAAGTCAGACTCCTGGGGCTTGTATTAAGCAGTGAGAAGGGGATACCAAGGACTTTGTTTTCCATTATACACCCCATTCCTTTCCCAATCTCTTTCTCTAAATCACACTCTGTATGACACAGAGTTTCAAAAGATTCAGTCTTTCATGTCTGTCTTGGACCTTAGTCTTTCATGTCCTGACTGGCATTATGGTAGAGGCAGAAAGCTCTGAGGAGGAGGAGGAAGCTGTATGTGGGGTTTGGCTCTGCATCTTGCCATCCCTGCAGTGGCTGATTGTTGTGCTCAATGCTAATAACTCTGAATTTATGGAGCATTATTGCAACATTGTCTTGAGACAGCACTGCCACTGTAATAAACCAACTATAATTAATATGCAAGGAGAAGTGCAATAGTAGGAACAGTGAGGGGAGCATGGTTAAGTGCTTTGGGATGATCTTGGGCAGGATATCCAGAAGACTCTGCCTGTCACAAACAGGGAGAGTGAACTTGGAGGAAATCTAAGTTCCTGTCTCTCCAAAATGATGAAGAGTTCATGTACTTGTTTCTGCAGCTCAGCTGCTTGTGGTAGTCCCTGAAGATGTTTTGGGGCCTAAATGTGTCTCATTTTGCATAGGAAGCGTTTGAAGGCAAAGAACTTGATGTACATTAAGCAGATCCTGTATTTACTGGAGCGGTTTGTGGCCATGCTGGGAGGTAAGCAAAACTCTTGTATCTCCAGGGATATTGATAAACTGAGGTAGTTATTGCTTCCTCAGGACACTGTCCCCCTTCCTCCTTGAACTGTTTTCATGCTTTACAGGTACTGTGAACCAGAATCCTGGATGTCAGGCAGTTTCCCAAACAGGTAAGACTGGAGTGAACTCCTGGGGTATGCAGCTATCAGTCAAGTACATGGGTGTGGGCAGTAAGGGGTGCAGGTCCAGCAGCAGCTAATAATTTCCCCTTTTCCCTCCTTTCTTTCAAGGGACAGTGCTAAAACCCATCAATGACTTTCTATTTGAGAGCCAAATTGACAATATCAACCTCTTCAAGGTAATGCAAACCTTGTGTTAGGGCACAGGTGGTGGTGACTTGTTTGAGATTATTTGGAGTGTGTGAGAGAACTGAAGTAGAGCCAAAGCCCACATGGGAAAATCTGCTTTCTAGCTGTCTGTAGGCAAACCTACACTGTAAGGGCTGTGGATGCAGAAATTCTACTGCTCTAGTAACCTAACTCCCTCTTTGAACCTCCAAACATAGCACCTTAACACTGCGTGTTTCCACTCTGGACTGTCAGTGTAATAAACTGCTGTCAGGCTGGCAGCACCCACAAAGAGCTGTGCACCTCTCCCTAAAAGCACAGCAAGTGACTGCCCTGCTGGACAGGGATCAAGGACAGCAGGATGGCAGAAGGGGTGCTGAATGCCAGTTCATTTTAGTGTTTTTCTTCAACAGGTTCAGCGGTACTGTGAGAAGAGCCTCATCAGCAGGAAGGTACTTCCCCTGTGGTTTCATGGTCAGCAGTGTTCCAATGCTGTTTCACACCTGGAGTTTGAGATGGAAGTTGCAGTAGCTGGGTGGGAGCTTGTCTTCTCCACCCTGTTCTGCAAACAAAATGGTTCCTGTAAAAAGCACTATATGGGCAGATTAACTTTTGTTTATCCAGAAAAATACAGTGTGGTTTACCATGATATTCCAGTGGGTGCCAATTCTGTCCTGCTTGGCCTCAAATCTGCCAGCCACGTAGGCTGCACTGGAAGAACAGACATCAGACTTGTTTTGCTTTTGATTCAGTGGGTGGAGAAAGGTAATGGGAACTGACACATTCTGATTAGGCTAGTTGGTGGACACCTACTAAGGAACTTCATCTGTGGCAGGCCAGCAAACTTACCTTTATCTTGTCTGATGCCTGCTGTTGGTAATCTTAGTCTTTCTGGCTTTTACTTGGCAGCTTTTTGGGTTTGTGGAGCAATATGGGGGCTCTGCCTCAGCTGTGAAGACCAACAAGGAGAACCAGAAGCTGGCTGGTTTGCAGAACTTTCTTTTGACCCTTCAGCAGGGATCTGGTAAGGAGGGTGAGTTCAGGCATTTTCTCTTTGTGCATCTGTGGGCAGAGTGAGGATGTGGAAGGTGCATCTCTCTGCGTGAGGAAATGGGGGAGGCAGAACGAGAGACTGAAGAAGGTGTCCTGCATGGATGTTTTTTAACAGGTCTCACTAGCTGACAGGCAACTGTACATTGGATTAGTGAGGTCCCTTTTGAGCTGAATTATGTAATTCCATGTTCACACCACATGCACTCAAGCTTTGCACTTCTGTGACCTTCTGGCTCTGGGACCTGAGCTACTGTGTGTAGTAGCTCTGCTTAGTGGTGTCACCCACAGAAACCAGATATTTCTTTTTTTTTTTCAGCAATGAGACAGAATTTGGGTTTTTCCCTTTGTTCTCTGCCTGCCTATGTAGGCCAGGTATTGTGTTCCTGTAGAGCATGTCTTGTGCTTAGCCCCTCTCTTTAGAAGTGTGGCCTAAGTTGCCTGTGTCTCCTTTCCTTTTTTGGCCAGCAGGTAGCCCCCAGAGCCCTCCCATGGAGGTTGAGCATGACCAGTTCCAAACCACCTCTCCACTGATGCAGATTGAAGGATTTCTCTCGGCCCTCACAAGTGCAAACCAAGATGGCAGAGTCATTCTGAACAGGCAAGGTACTGGAAAGGGTGGGCTGGGGAGAGCTGGCATGAGTCAGTCACAAGCAGGGTGCTTCCCTGGCACTGAGGGAGGAGATAGAGAGCCTTTGGGGAACCTACGGCAACATTTGTGCCATCTGTGATGTAGGCTCGCAGACTTGATCTGTCTGAGGATGCTCATGACCCCAAGGAAATTCTTAACCAGGGGCATTGGGGACAGGGTTTGCAGAGATCTACTCCCACTTTGATGTCACTTTTTGTCCTGCAATTTACTGCACCTGTTGTACAGCTCCAGGAAGATTAGGAAGCAGAAGGTAACTTCCAGGTTGGCATTACCTGCTGCTACCTCTGTCAGTGTTGAACAGCAAGTCTTTACCTTGGGAGGTAGGGATCTACCAGAGTGCCCAGGGCAGTAGGGAGAATCTCTCATATCCCCAGTATGTGTCACAGCTAGCTCTTGAATGCTTTTCTCTCCTTCTCCCAGGCACAGTTGGTCAGAGCAGCCTCAAATTCCTCTTGCTGAATCCAGCTGTCCACTTTGCCAAGGTTGTGGAAGAATGCCGTGCTGTCATCATTGCTGGAGGCACCATGCAGCCGGTGAGGGAGTAAGGATGCTGGGGTCTCGGGAGGTTGATGGTGCAGCTGCAAGCTGGGGTGGAAAGAGAGCAGCCAGGCTGAGCTTGTGGTAGGTTGGAACTAGCAGAGGCACCAGGTGGAGGACCTCGTGATGCTGTCTGTCATTCTGCAGGGCCAGGGTCCCACAGGGACCATGCCACGGGGGTCTTGGAGGAAAATCAGTGCTGCTGTCTGCAAGCAGAGGGTGCTGCCACTCCTCTGTTGGGCCGGGTGGGAGCTCTGGCTGGGTCAGGGCTGCCCTTGACTGGCCATCCTGGTGCTGCTAGTGCAGTTTTTTGGGACAATGGTACTTCACTTGTCTTTGTTTTTTGGATCTAAGGTGGCTGATTTTCGAGAGCAGCTGCTGTGCTCTGCTGGCGTGGACCCTGCCCGTATTGTGGAGTTCTCCTGTGGTGAGTGTGCCGGGCTGGCAGGGAGAGCTCAGCAGCTGCACAGGCTGCAGTTTGCCTTTAACACTATTCTGTCAGCACTCAAAGCAACGTGGCATCTTTACTAAAAACCAGGGCAGCACAAAGAGGTGTGAGTTCCCTTTCACTCTGAGCTTCCCTTGTGGCCTTGACTGGTATTGCCATGCCTTCTTCCCAGGGGCTGAGGGGATGGAAGTTGGAGCAGCCGAGTAACTTAGGCACTTTGGCTTAGCCAGGCAAATGTTTGCCTCTGTCACTTGAATGCAATTAAAGTTCTTCAGCTCATAGGGTTTGTGCCAACAGCAGTGATGTTGACTCTCACTACTTGCTTTTGTCTCCAGGACATGTGATTCCTCCAGAAAATATTTTACCCATCATCCTCTGCAGTGGTCCTTCCAACCAGCAGCTGGAATTCACTTACCAGACCAGAGACCTGCCTCAGATGGTCAGTTTGTCCTTTGTTCCCTTCCTTGGGATCTCTTTTGCTTCACGTGCTTGTATTTCAGAACAGGGTACACTCTCTGTTTAAGAGATGGGCTGAGAAAAAGCCATGGCAAGGGAAGTCCCAAACCACAGGAGCAGCTGCAGGTGTTTTTCCTTCTTCCTGTGGCAGGCCAGTAAGCACCCAAGGCCAGACTAGGTCTGCTGTGCCCCTGCTGAATCTCAACCAGATTGTACTAACCAGCTCTCAACATCTGTTCTAGTGGGACAGCTTCCATCCAATGAGGCAAACCCTACTTTCCTGAATGACCATGGCTCCACAGCTGTAACAGAAATCCTGGGCTAGGGAAGAAGGTCAAGCAGTGAAGAGCTTTTTAGTGATGCCTAGCTTGCCATGGGAGTTCTTACAGACCTGGCATATTTCCCACATTTTTTCCTCCCCTAAGGCGTGTCATAAGGAAGGTGTGATCCTGGGACTCAGCAGAGAATTGGAGTGGCATTAGCTGGGGCTCCTGTCAGCTGCAATATGCTCTAATCTCTCTTGCAGATGGATGAGACAGGTCGAATCCTTTGCAACCTGTGCAATGTGGTCCCAGGAGGTGTGGTGTGCTTCTTCCCCTCCTACGAATATGAGAAGCAGGTGTACGGACACTGGGAGAAGACGGGGCTGCTCTCCCGCCTGGCAGCCAAGAAGAAGGTGATTGTGCAGCCAGGGCAGTTGGTACTTTCCATGGAGGTGTGAAAAACCAAACAATTCCATATGCATTCCAGGCCTCTCTCCAAGTTGTTCTCATAGTTTGCACAGCAGAGCAGAACGGATGTTTATCCAGCTAATCCCTCCAGTAATGAAAAAATGATACTTCCTGGGCAGCTGAGCACTGAGTTGGGATCTAAATGAGATTGATTGCAGCCATACATTCAGCACATACAGTCTGTGCACTGGGGGCAGTCAGTCTTTGCTTTCCATAGCCAGCAGGCTTGTTCTCTTGTGTTGGACTGGGGGGCTGTTCAGGTTGAGCTCCTACAGGGAATGTGTTTTTCCCAGGCTCATCTCTGTGTCCCCTGAGCACAGACTAGAGCAGCCAAGGGCTAGGCAGAATGAGACAACACTGCAGTGCATAAGACAAATGGCAGTTTGCTATCTGCTAGAAGTAGAGATGAGAACTGGAAGACTAGAAGTAGTGACTCGGGTTGAAGGAGCAATGAGAAACATTAAATAGGGAGATCACTGCAAATATAAAATCTTTGCAATGACTTTCACAGGTATTTTAAAGCTGGGTATTGAAAGTCAGGCAATTCAGGTTACGGTGCAGAGATGTTGCATCATGTGTCAGGGGAAAGAAAAATTACATATACCCTGGCTGGGACTTCTGTTTACCAAAAGCTAAACAACTTACCATAGTCCCAGATCTTCCACAACCTTGGTGCTGGCATTCTGGCACGTGGGGCAGCCTGTAGGTTTTTGGGAGGAGGCATTGTGCTCCATTTTCTGTGTTTGTAGAGTTACCACTTTTAGTGCCTTTCAGGTGTGTCCTGTCAGAGTCCCAATGCTCTGCCTGGTTCCTCCAAGACTTTGGGCCACAAACAATTTGTTCCAACTTTCAATTCTGATTTACTCTTGTTTGGCCTTTGCAGCCTCTAGAAAATTGGATATGCCTTAGCAAGGAAATTGGGTATAACTGCAGGAAGTGTGACTTTCAACTGCCCACACACAAGATCAAATCTTAGCAGGGGAAGGTTCAAGGCTTTTCTGAGTCTGCTCTGGTGAGATCACACTGAGATTATATATAAATTACACAGGGAAAGTGAATTTAAATCACATGCTTAAATAGCTACTTTTCAATAAGTTAGTTTTGGCTTATATTTGTAATTGCCAGTTATTTCTCTACAGAAAAACTGATTTTGACTGATAAAATTTGATAGTACTTCTTGCTAACCAAAGGAAAATACATTATGTAGGTTCTTTACTGTTACAGAGAAGATAGATGGTGGACCTCTTTACTGGGAAGACTACTTGTGTTTTAGGGCAAGGTGCAGCACCTATAAAAATGCAGCTTACTTAACTGCAGAGGTTTTCAGTAACTTAGGTGTGCTAGAATAACAAAGAAAAATTACTTTATTTATGTTTTGCATGAAAAGCTAATTTATTCACTGGGCAAAGGGAGCCATTGCTTGGAATTAATTGATGATTCAAATTGATTGGTCCTATCCCTGTCCTCCAAGATCTTGCAGCAGTAGAGTCTCCTGACCCCAGAGGATCTTGATTCATAGGTGCAAAGAGGTGCACCTTTCTGCCTCTCAGCTCACAGATGACTTGTAACTTCTTGAGTATTGAACAAATCTGCCAAAGCTGAAGGGGAATGTTGGAGGGGCAGGAGCAGCAGCTGCTCCCTTTAGAGCCCAGCTGAAAAGGGTTGCAGTGCATTTTTAGGGTGGAGGGAAGGTACTAGTTAAGTTAGTTTTTCGGGCAATTTTCCTTTCTGTGACCTTAGTTCCATATGCTATTTAATGGCATGGGGGTAAAATTATTTGCTTTCTTTAAACTGTTTGCTTCCTGTTGCTGTAACTGATGAACTGTGCCTGACAGATCTTTCAGGAGCCTAAGAAAGCCAACCAGGTGGAGCAGGTACTGGTGGAATATGCCAAGTGCATAAAGGTAAGCTGAGCAGGTAGGCTGGTGGGAATGTGGCAGCTCAGCTGGTATGGGAATGTTGCTAAGGAGGGCACTGCAGCTTTTAACAAGGGAAAAGGGCTCTAGCCTAGGTGTGGGAGTGTTTCTGAAGCACAGAAATCTTCCCTGCTCTGGTTTAAGTTGCTGGTCCCTCTCCTGCAGCGCTGCAGCCAGACAGGAGGACAGATGACAGGGGCCCTGCTGCTTTCTGTGGTTGGAGGCAAAATGAGTGAAGGGATAAATTTCTCCGATGACCTGGGAAGGTAAGGTGACTGCTCCTCGGAAAGGCAGCTCTGGCTTGCGCTGTAGTGACGATGGGCACGTTGGTACTTGCATAGATAGAAAATCCTGGGAACGTGTGACTTAGCTGATACTTAAAGCAACAGGAGGGTCTGCTGGGTGATGTCCAGGCCACTTTTCCTGTGAATAATGCAGTTAGGCTTGCTGTGCTACATAATCCCTTGTTCTGGCACCCTGAATCCCTCTGCAGCTCTGTTCAGAACGTGCTTGTCAGACTGCTGTGCTTTATTGCTGCCTTTGGTTTGCAGGGCTGGCTGTCTTTCAGGGGTGCAGTGACCTCTAATTTATCAGTCTATTGGCAAAGTGCTCTAGGATGAGACAGTAAGAATAATGCAGTCCTCCCTTGCCAGGTGTGTGATTATGGTGGGAATGCCTTACCCCAACATTAGATCTCCAGAACTCCAGGAAAAAATTACTTGGCTTGATAAAACAATGGTAAGAACCACTTACACCTCTGTCTCTTTTAATTCAGCCTTATAGTACTAACTTCCCAGCACATGAGTCCCAGAGCTGCCTTTGGAGGTTTTATTTTCTTTGAGCTTGCCCTCATTTCCCACATGGTGTGCTACTGAGAGCACAGCTTTCTCCAGGCTGCTCCTGAACAGGTGGCCCTAAACACAGGGAGGAAGTTTGGTGGAGGGGAATACCCACCAGGACTTGCTGGGAACTCTGAGTTCCAAGGGGAGCAAGGACCCTTCAATTCACAGAGTAGCAGGGTGGTAGAAGTCCACCTCATTGCTCACTGGAGGTGTTGTTCCTGGGGATAAGATTTCTGCCTTCAAGAAGATCTTGGGTTGGCTCTTTGTGAATGCTCAACAGTTTCCTGACTGCAGTCCTTCTCTGTTCGTCCTTACTCTCAGCTTGGGGTCTGCCTGGCCACCCACTCACTCTGCAGGAGTAAAAGTATTTACCTCACTCTGTCATTAGGACTCCCCAATTTGATTTACATCTGCCTCGTGTTCAGACTTGCCTATTTCTTCTTTCCAGCCCAGAGCTGCTGGCCAGGCACCGAGCAGAGTGCTGATTGAAAACCTGTGCATGAAGGCAGTAAACCAGTCTATAGGTAATTCATCCTTCCTTGGACAGGCTGGGTGATATGAAATACACTGAAGGGAGAGGGTAGGGAAAAGGATGCGTTACAGATGATGGGAACATGATCTTCCTTGTCTGAGAACAAACACTTGACTGGGCCATTTTTTGTTTTTATCCTCTGTACAGGCAGAGCCATTCGCCATCAGAAGGACTTTGCAAGCATCCTGCTCCTGGACCATAGGTATGCACGCCCTGCTATCTTTAACAAACTGCCCCAGTGGATCAGGGAGAGGACCCAAGTGAAACCTGCCTTTGGATCAGCATTTGCTGAGTTAAGAAAGGTCAGAACTTGAATCTTATTTTCTCCTACTAATATTGTCCCACATTGTCTTTCTCTGGATCTTTTTCAAGCCTTCCCTTTAGAGTAGGGCTGGGGACAAACTGCCTGGTTTTGTGTGTTCACAGTTCCATCGAGGCAAGTTGGATGCCTTGTGATGTGGACCAGAAAAGAGATGGTATTCATCATTGTGACTTACACCTCTGAAGAATACATAAAGGAACACAAGTTGCTGCTTTTCTGTACCATGGATTTTGTAAAATCTCTGCCTTCTGCTTCCTTTGTGGATGTTTGCTGTTCAGTATCTGAGTGCTATGACGGCGAAACAGCCTTGAGCACCACAGCCAGGAGAGAAACTGGTTGTAGGTCTGAGGCAGATGAAGGGAGTGCAGCAGGCACCTACTCGTTTACAGCTGTTAAGGTTTTATTTAAATTGATTAAATACTTTCAATAAAAACACTCAAGTATGGTGAGTATTATTTAAGTACACTTAAGTATGGGGAGTAATTATTTTGATGGAACACATATGGTTTTTTCCCCATCAACCACCAAGTGTAGGAGGCCTGACTGACCAATGCCATCATTGAGCTTTTCAAAGGAATTGTAAACTAGCAGGCCACTAATTTATGTTATGTTGGAATAACACAGAGTAGTAATGGGTCAGCTGTGGGTAACATTTCTTCTTCCCTTCTTTCTACCTTGCTTCAAGCAGCCAATAGATTGAAGTAGTTCATTCTTTCAAGGGGAATAAAGATATGGCCACAATACAGCACTTCTCCTTTGATCATGCTTAAGCAGAGGATTGCTCTGCTCTTTTTACCCCCTAAGTTTCTGAATTCAGAGTAACTTTATTAGTGTAACTTTCCTGAGGGTCTTTCTAGGGTTATGGGTCAGTGCTGGAGGGCAGCAATAACACCCTATAACAGCAAATAAATGTGGGGACAGCCACATAATCCCACAGCTGTTCCCAGCTATCTCTGTCATCCTGAGCAAATCTCATCCCAGGAGCTTTGTTTGCTTCTTTTCCAATTTCAGCAGCTGGATGCAACCTCTGCAGGCTCTTCACAAGAAAGAAAGCACTTATGGCACAAAGCTGTTATCTGCTCCCTATATATTAATTAGCCCCACAGGGAAGGAAACAGCTGCCTCTGAGAAACTTCCATTGTGAATTGCCTGCCTATTAATAGGTCCAAACCCAATGGTCTGCACAAGCTCTGCCTTCAGGGAGGGGGGCACCTGCTTCTAGCAGCTGGTGCCCTCCAGCCTGTGGCTGGTGGTGCTGGGCTGTAAGGCTGGACAGCTGAGCTTTCCCTTTACACACTCTTAGTTAATGACACTTCCTGCTTTTCCCAAAGAGAAGGCAGTAGGGACCTGCTTCCTTCAACTTCATTGAAATTTTTCATACAGCAACCATTTCACACTAATATTCAATGGATCTCATCTATGACTCCCACTCATCCTCATCCTCCTCACCTACAGGCTGCTGTGGGGGTGGGAGGGGTGGTATTGAGTCCGACATACGAGCAAAGGCACCAGCAGGACTGCCAGGAGCATCACCATTCCCAGAGGCTCCTGGTCCTTTCCCTGAAATACCTGTGAGGGAAGGAAATCACCAGTGAGTGACACCTGGGGACGAGAGACCAAAGAGATTCAGCAAGGGTAGGGAGAAAGCCATGCTTCCACCACCCAGGTAACCAGAACAGCCAACACGTTTAATGCTGCCACACACTTGCTGAGGTCTCATTTAACTACTGCTCCCCCTGAGCAAATCCTTGCCATCATCTGTGCAGCTGAGGTGTGACCTTGGCTCTAAATGCCCAGGAACCAGCCACAGCCTCAGAGCATCTCAAGTGCCCATATGGGCAGTGGGCCCAGCTGCCCAAGCACTGGATTATAAAAGACACTGCTATCCCTTCATCACAGGTAACTTTCAGAGTCCTTTCTCTGAAACATGCAAATCCCTTCAGTGCCTCCAGCTGGACTTGAGATGGAGATTCCTCTGCTCATTCTCTGTAAAGACACTGTGGTACACTGCCCAGGAAAGTCTCTGTTCCTGTTTCCAAGACTGGCTGACATAACTGGGGTGCCAGGGAGTGCTCTCCCTCTTTCCTAGGGGAAAGGAGCAACCCACACAGCAGGACAGTACCTTTGCGCCTCAGCACCAGCTTGTTGAAGAGGTCTGACATCAAATCTCCACTTTGTCCCGTAGCTCTCACTGAAACAGAGCAGAACAAGTCAGTGAAGAAAGAGCTAAGTCTGAGCTAAGCACTATGGCAAAAGCATTTCCCTCCAATGCTGCCTTCAGATGAAAGAAAAAGATTAAAACCTGTAATTTTGTATGAAACCTCAAGACTACATTCCAGTTTCAGGTCAGGAAAACACTAGGCACAGCAGGGTTAATGGCATCTTCTGGGGAAAACCAAGAGTGAAATTCATTGAGAGGCTGTGCACTTGCACTCTCATTCTGCCAAAGCAACTCCATCAATGCCCTCCCTAGCTACCTCAACCAAGGTGCTTAAACTGGTTCAACCCTGTCCCACTTGGCCTCCAGGGTTTTATTTGTGTGCAGGGTCCTGTGCATCACATGTGAAACTTCTCTACTGAAGCTCTGAGATAGATGCTCTTCAGGCCAGTGGGGTTTAGGAAGTTCACAGAGCTCTGGCTGAATGGTGAACACCTGAGACCTCTATCAGCCTGTGAAGAGAGCCAACTCCTTTCTGCTCTGTGAGTTCACTGTGCTCCTGACTTGCCTGCCTGCCCCTAGACCCACACTTCCCCAGCCAGGGCAAGGAAAAGCAGTTCTGCCAAAGAGCCCTCAGCACCTTGTTCTTGTTCCTTCTGCTTCTTTTTCTCCAGCTTCCTCTCCTTGACACTTCGAAGGTTGGCCTTCCCAATGCCCCCAGCCTGGCGGATGGACTCCAGGAGACTGGCACGCCCAGTAGAGGGGTTCACCACCTCTTTTGGGGCTCCTTGGACTGAAGCTGCAGGGACAGGAAGGACAGGCAGCACACATGGGTGTGTCAGCTATAAGCCAAGCTAAATTCCATGGGAAGGGCTAGTCAAATACCTTGACAGCATCTCTTTCCACTGCAGCTTCCCCCCATTGCTGGAAGGCTGGGAAGGCACAGGGGGTTCCCCAAGGACACAGGCTGAAGGCAAGGAGGCTGGTACAGCTGTGGAGGAGCTCAGCCCTTACCTGCAGGCTCTGTGTTGCTGCTCTCCTCGCTCACTGTCTGGGCCAAGGGTGCTGTGGGCTGGGGCAGGGGTGGCGGAGGAGGCACCGGAGTTGGCATAACAGGAGGCGGTGGGGGAGGTGGGGGGGGAGACAGGGGCAATAGCTCAGGATCTTGAAGATCTGAAAGATGAAAGAAGTTGTATTTGAAGAGTCCCAGAGGACAGCACCTTGAGAGCTTCAGCTCAGAGCTTTGCACATCTCAGCAGCAACAGATCAGAGTCCTCAGCACCTGCAGTAGAGTGCTCCTGCCTTGTGCACCATCTCTTAACAGCAGGCAGGGCCAAGGCAAGAGATTGAGATTCCCTTACTCTCCCCTCCTCAGCTGCATCCACTTGCACATGGGCATCCCACCAGGCTGATACAAGCCCAGTCCTTGCACACTGTCCTCACTCATCCCTAGCCATGCAGAGAGAGGGGGAAGGAGATAAAGGGGCTGCAGTCAGGCCAGACCTTGAGCAGGCTGCAGCTTTCATTCATGCCTAAGCCAGAGGTAGTCCATCTGGTGGACCATATTGGTCCATCATCCATCCAACATCCATCTTAAAATTTCTACCAAAGGACTTTCTGCCTTGTTTCCACTTTCTAGCAATCCCTGCCTTTCTCCTTCATAGCTGGGATCAGGGATTGACAATACCTGGTTGCAAAGGCTCCACCGACTCAGTGTTGAAAGTGGGCAGCTCTGGAATAGCACTGCTGGGGGCAGAGGGTGCAATGCCAGGGCCCAGGTCAGCGCTGTACATGAGATCTGCAGCAATGCCAGGCAGGTCTGGCAGGTAGGAGGGCACATCAATCTCAGGGACCTGGCCCAGATCTGGCACATAGAAGTAATTTTCAGCGACCTAAAGAAACCCAAACCAACAAGATAAGGCAGTGACTATGTGCTTGCTGCAAACAGGGGCACTGCAGGGAACAGTGTGGGCAGCAGTCAGAACTGGGCTGCTGTATCTTATTACATCAGTTACCCCTACCCCTCTGCGCTCAGACCCTACCTCCTGCAGGCCAGGCTTGGGAAAGGCAGACTTCAGGAGGAGGAAGTGCAGGACTCTTCTTAGTTTCTTAGTGAAAGTGAATTCTGAAGGGTTCATGCATTAACTGCTGCAGCCTAAATAAACCAGTCCCTTCTCCTCCAGAAGAGGATAGTGTCTGAACCATTTCAAAGATTAAAATGCAGAAGCACAACCTGGTACTTACAGGGGTTTGCTTTTGCGTTTAACACACAAGCAACACAGTAGTGATGGAGCGCTGTGAATAAAGAGTTTGTTCACTGTATACATCATATCCTCCAGTCAAACATAATGAGCAAATGATTCCCAGGCTCCTTTTGCAAGTCCCAAGTAACACTCCAGCAAAGCAGATACATTCCAGGTAGTGCCTTTATAAGGTGTCAGGTACCAGTCACATGTTGGGGCAACAGGACTTTGCTCAGTCTGGCTGGCCCTTCTGTCTGTACCAGCTGGAACGATGGGGATCACACTTCATGTTAGGGACCTTCTAGCAGTGACACCTCACCCTCAGACTCCACGTGAGGCTCAGGAGTTCACACAACAGAGCTGATCAAGTGATGGATCCTCCAAATCCCCTACAGCCCTGAGGTCAAGCAGCAAGGTAAGTCAATATCCCATTACTCTCCTTTCACCACTCAGCAAAGGCTTGAGCAGAGAGAAACGCCTGCCAAGTTTAAGGCTTTTGTCTCACCCATCAAGCTCACGCCAGGATCTCAAGCACAAAACCACGCAAGGTCCTTCTGATAAATGAGGTATTCTGCAGCCCCATAAGGGGCTACTGTCCTACCTGCTCACCACCCTATTGAAGCCCTCTCTTTTCAGAGAGCTGAGCACAGCCCTCTGTAGTGCAAGCAGCTGCATCTCACCTGTCTGTCCAGCTGTCCCCTTTTGGTGATGGAGAGAGGTGCATCAAAGAGCTTCTCTTCTGTCTCTGTTTCCAGAGCCACATGGGTCTTGGTCACTGCTCCAGCCAGAGGATCCAGGAACACATACTTCTTGTACCTAAGGGCAATGAACAAGTATTTTAGCGATGCTGCCTTGAGAGCCAAGGCCAGAAGAAACAAGAAGGCCTTGGAGGCAGAGACCCAACTTCACTCATACAGATGGAACATGTTGGGCCTTCCAGGTTCCTTCTTTTAGCTCTCTTTTCTTGCTTTTCCTGTCTGCAACTAGGGGGCAATCAGCTCCCCACCCTGCCAGTGCAGCCTCCAGACTCATTCTAAAGCAAAGCCCCACTGTAGTGCCACCATGACCATGCTCTCCCCTTTCTACCACCTGGCCTGAAACCATCCTATAGTCCACAGCAGGACACCAGTGACTAGTCACTCAAGGTCCAGGAGGACAGGCAAAAAGGAGAAATGATCCATCATCGCTCAGGAGAAGAAAGAGAAGGTCCAGCAGCTGAAAGTTCAGGAAGGGCTTAAAGTAGCTCTTCAATAAGAGCAGAAGGAAGAACCATGAGGCAAAGCCCAATGGGAAAGGAAACTGAAGTGAGGGAGGTGGTAGAGACATTAAAGCAGCAAAAGCAGTAAAGTAATGCTGTGAGGAATTGTCAGGAGATGAAGCAGTACCTAGGCTGGCACAAAGGGCAGAGAAGGGCAGGCGTGACAACATATCTCAAGGCTGCAGAGAAATTACAGAGGAAAAATAGGAAGAACTAAGCAATAGGAAGTGCAAAATTGGAATGAATCTGGTAAGTAGAGGATCAGGTGTGGTCAAAATAACTGCTTCCAACCAAGGGAAAGAGTGGGGAAGGCAAGGTTCCCAGCTTGAAGCCACCCTGTCCTATCAGAAGCCTGATAGGTAACATCCCCAGGAAAGCAAGCAGTCACTGCTACCCCTGGGGAAGGGAAAGCTCCTCTGAGGACAAGCAGGGGCAGGTGAGCAGCACAGCACTGCTCCAGCTCTCACAGGTTCTCGGTGGTATTGAAGAGTAGCAAGGAGCTGAGGGAGCTGATGTTCCTGGGAAGGCTGCCAAGGCCTTCTTCTGCATCATCCTCCTGGTGAATTTTGGTGCTCACGCACACAGGGAAATACTTGAGCTTTTCCTGCAAGAAGACAGATAAAAGGTGGTTAAGACACTAGAACCACAGCAGATGAGGCAGCTCTCCTCAGCCACCACAACCCACACTTCTGGATACACTGTATGGTCTGGGAACCCTGCTTCTCCCTCTCCACCTCCTTTTGAGCTAGGAAGCACATGGAGGACATTGCAACCCCACACTCATGACAAATGTCGTCCAGTTCAGACTCCTGGCAAGTGCTTTTGGTGCTGTGGATGGGTCATACTGAACATGTGTTACTGTTGCAAGGAACCAGCAGAATAAAACCACCACTGCAGCTCTATAGTCAGAGGCAGGGATCAAGCACCACAGCCTAAAAGGCTTTTTTTACAGTGTCTCCAATTACGACACATTTTCATGCAGGCAGAGTTCCCCACATATCTCTATTACCTCCCCTTTGTTGCCTTCAGTCCATGTTTTAAGAGCTGTGATCCCACTGGTGGGGTATGCAGGGAAGGCAAAGGAAAAAGAGCTTAGGAAAGAACAGAGTGCCTACACTAGGCAAGAGATCAGGCAGAAAGGATTGTGCAGGGTGGAACGTGTGCCAGATGGTTTTGCAAAGCCTGAGGGATTTGCAGGAGTTTTCAACTCTAATGAACTGAAATCTTCTCTCTCTCAGTTCTAAAACTTCATGCATAATATATAGAGCTCACTTTTGGAAAGGACTTATTACATCTGAACTGCCTGACTTTTATAGAGCACAGGAATTGCCACCCCACATCAGACCAGTGTTTCAGTTGGCATGACAGTGCCCACTGCCACATGCTCTGGGGGATGAAGCTCAACACCCACAGCACCCTGCTCTAGAGGGACGAAAGGCATCAGCTCTTGAACAGAGACAGTTTGGGATGAACAAACCTCCACCTCAGACTCCTCTGTAGACCTCTCCTCAGTCCTTTCACAACTCTTCACAATTCTTTCTTCACAACTAAGGCAAGCAGCAGCTACAAGGCAGTAAGTGTTCATACCAGGAGAAATCAGAGCAATTTGTCAGGTTAAATAACTGGCCACACCTGTGGATTCTTCTGCCACCAGAGGATGACCACTCCAAATACTGTCCACAGCTTCCTACTGCCTCACTACTTCCAGCATCCCTGCACCACCCCATTCTCTGAGTCCCTCTTCCTTCCTTGTACTTGTATGGGAGAAATGGAGACCACTGGTGGTTCAGTTTTAAGACCACATCTCAGTGAAACACTTCCTGCTGATTGAAATTTCAGTCTTGAATCTGGTAGCCAGAAATCCAAGGAAATGGCTTAGTCACAGCTCAGTTAATCCATTAAGAGTTTATATGATGCTCTGAGACTATAAAATGCTGTAAGAAAGGACCTGGAAGGTTTTGATTTAATTCAGGTTCCAACTTGTGAAAAATACATTGAAATTAACACCTTCTATTTTTTTATAGAAGCAAATAGGCAAAAATATATAAATGGTTATTTAAAAATTGTTGAAGCAGACATAAATAAAAGTTCTTTTGATCATTAATATTCATTTCCCAATGTTTAATTTTTTAAGCATGAGGGAATACTGACTTTTTTTGCTAGAACTGTTCAGACATAGTTAGCCCTCAAGTTGTATATATATTTTTTTAATTCTCTTTTTGTAGATCACAGTTAGCACTGGAAGACTGTGCATCACTTTTAGGGTGTAGTGAGAAAGCAACCATTACCAACATTTAGTTACAAACCTCACCTAAGGCAGTTATAAAAGCACTAAGCCTGAGTATTCTGAAACGTGAAACATGATACTTTTAAATTATGCCATCAAAGTGCTAGTCTTACTTGAGTGCCTAGATCTGTTCTGAAATTTGGAACAACTACACAGTGTCAAAAATATCCTGCAACTATGAATTCCACAAGTTAAGGCACCATTTAAGAATTAGGTTTCTTATAGGAACATTAAATACTTAAGCCAAAGTTTGGCAACCTTGACATACTGAAGTCACGGGGAGGTGCTTGAATGCTCAAACACTCCAGTCTAGGGTCTGGCACCTGGCAGGATCACATCCCCAAGAACACTGCATTTTCAGGCATTTTTCTTCCTAAGAACCTCCAGTTAAAAATATATAAAGTCACTCTGGTTCTTCAGTTTAATTAAACACACACTATTACAAAGGGAATTGGTGTGATGCACCAGAAATCCCACTCCCCCCACACCAACAGTGCTGAGGCCAGCTGGGAAAGCTCTTCAAAGACGAGCAAGTGATAAAAACCTGGTTTAGCCTCCACATGCCTATGGTGGGTTCCAGGAGAGGCAGATTTCACAAGGACATGCTAAGTTACTGACACTTTTGAAGCCTACTAAAATTACTCCAGCAGTGGATGGTAACTTTTTTGGATTTCTTCCAAAGCCCAGGCAGACCATATCTTGCACCCTGTTTTCCAGTCTCCTGAGTGGCATGTGCAGCACCCAGACACAGCTTCCACCACAAAGGCAGTGCCCAGTGCTTAGGAAGCCCCACAGGGCTGCAGGCAGATCCCTGCTGAGCCCTGCCTTGCTGCTACCACTGCAACTGGCTTTCCAGGCTTACCACAAGCACTGTGTTTCTGGCACTCTTACCCATCAGTGTTTACCTTACCAACCTAAACAGCATCCTCTAAACAGTTGAGTTTTCACTTACTTGGGGTGGAGGGGGCAAGAAGAAATTCCAGGGGGGAAGCATTTAAAATCAGCTGCAGAATCACATACATTTCCAACTCAGTTGCTTACTCCTCAGAGCAAAAACCCTAAAGGCTAAGCATGGGCTGCCATCACTTCCTCTCAAACTGACATGAGCAGAGTTTGCTCTCCTGATGAGGTGGTGTATGCATGTGTGCAAGTGAAGTTTAGCAAAGGCCACTGTGACTGCTCCCAGTGAAGAGGCTCTCATTAGAAGTGACAACAAGCAGTGAGTCTCTGCTGAAAGCCCTAAATAATTGAGGAAAGCATAAATGCAAACATTAGATTTCTCCCTGTCACATTTCATTACTGCAAGGCACATCAGGCTCTGTGCTCAGCTACGGCCAAGAAGGGCCTGTCCCCCTGGAATGTGGTCCAAGCTTGGCCACACTGAGCCCCACCATCCTTCACTAGCTGACAGCAGGATTCCCCTCACCCCACAGAGGAGCTGCAGGAGCTTGTGTGTGTGAGCTTGGCAAAAGTGACAACTGCTGCAAGAGCCAGACTCAGCAAAGCCAGAGAAAGTCACAACACAGTCACAAAAGAGGATCAAAAGATGGGTTACAGAAGGGGAGCCACAAACATCCCCCAGGGCCTGAAACAAAGTCCCTGTGGCAATGGCAGCTTTAGTCACAAAGGGCAGAACATGGCAATGCTACAGAGACTGACTGGGACTGGAAGAGGTGGCATCCCAGGCAGGTGGCTATGGGGAACGGCACATGGAGCCTACTGGAGCCAGCAGGCCAGCTGAACAGGCACACCATTTGCTCTTTGTGGGACACTGCTTTTTAACAGCTGATATTCTTCTCAATCCCTTCCCTGTGCAAGGGGCCGTACTTCAGCACCAGCCCTTCAGGGTAGGAGCCCATGTCCCTGTCCACTCCCTGACTGCCTCTGCTCCCTCCACAGTCCAGTGGGATGGGGCCACCAGCCAGACAGCAGCACTCACTGGCCTCCCTGCCCGACACCAGCACGTCCCACGCAGCTCTGCCCATGCTACTGCCAGGAGTGGAAGGAAGCAGGAACCCTGCTCAGGTTTGCCAGCTGTCCATTCAGCCAGCAATCCTGCTTCCTTGGCCTGGCTAAAATAGTCATAACTACCTTGCTGTGTGAGGTATCAACTCCATTAACACTCAAGAAAGTTTAGCATAATGAATTATTCAGTGGCAGCTTTATTTTTGGCCAAGTCACACAAGGATGAGGAAGGAAGTCTCTTTAGGGGTAGAAAGCAGGGAAGTTGTCAAGTTGATCCTTAACCTGCTAGGAGCAGCACATCTGCTACTCCTGACACAGCACATACACAGCAACTTTTAAACTTTAAGCATTGCAACTCTTCCTCCTCCCCTTCCAGCCCAGGGACAATGCCCAAGTGCAATGATTTCCCAGGGCAGAAAAATACTCCAACGAACAACTCCTTTTTCTCCTAACACACTCACAAGCCTTCTTACCTTTCCCCTCTCACCACAACTTATATCAGAGCCTTCAGAAACTACTTCTGAAACAACTATGAGCTTGATCACAGCTGCCTTGCTATGCACAGCCAAAGCCTTAAGCTTAGGCAGCAGCATCCACCAACACTGCTTGCGGGAAACAGCAGCATTTCAGGAAATGGAACACTACAGAGCCCTGGCAGTTGACAGCCACCCAGACAAGCTCTTGCAGTGACATGGCCCTCTCCAACTGGCATCTCCACAAGCTTCACAGCCTGACTTCACACCCTCCCCACTGACAGCCCAAATGAAAATATGTTCTGTTCCCAGCCTATGTCCCAAAGCCCTGGCCCACTTTATCAAAGAGATTAACAGCCTTCCAGCTTCTCTTTGCTTGTCCTTCCCACAGTCTATTCTCCTCCTTACCTGCAGAGCTTTTTCATCCAGCATTCGGTGTTTGCTCTGAATCTTGTGTCTTGGCCATTTCTGTTTAGCTGGGTCTTCTGCACCAGCAAAAATTGAAGTGTACTCCTGCAGCTGTTCAGGGGCTGGGTACTTGGCACTGGAAAATACCTATGGAGAAACAAGGAGGGACTAAAAATCCCAGCAACTAGGCAATCCTACAATACAGAAACACATGGAGTGGAATAAACATGCCATCTGCGCTGCCAGTGGGAATGAGCAACCTTGGAGCCAACAGGCTCCTAAGGGCTATGTGCATGGACCCAAACATGCATGGGCTGCCGCTTCTGAAACTGGAATTGCCAGAGCTTTTCACTCTCTCCAAGAGATAACTTGCAAAAAGGCTTCCACTGGCAGGAAAGGAGTTGGAAATACTGTATAAAATGGAGCAAGAATGGGGAAAGACAGATTTTCACCAGTTTTACATGGCTCAACAGCATTAAGATGCACTAAGGGGAGGCTCTCTGATAGCAGCTTTCATTCAAATAATCGAAGTGTCTATGAGCCTGAAATGTGAGGGTGTTAGGCTTAGCTCAGCGCATGTCTTTTCTCTTTCTCATGAAGCAGCTGGGACAGAAACCTATAAAGGCTACATAAAGCCTGAAGCTGTGTGGCTCATGGGTCTAAAATTCATCAACTGGGCAAGTCAGGAATGGTATTCTCATCACAATCCTGGCTCAGCTATGGCATGGAGTGGGCAGCAGCTGAGCACCTTTTCTTCTCCAGAGCTTACGTCAGGAGCAAAGAAGGAAGGAAGAAAAGAGGCCATGCAGCCTTCACTGAACTCACTACCTTAATAGCCTTCTTGCTGCCCTTTATCTTCTCAATCTTCACCTGGGCAAGTGTGACTCTCTCCCCAATTGCCTGGAGCTGTGCCCGGCTGGCCTCTACCCGCTGAGAGATCCTAGGAGGCAAGAACATTTCTTAAGCTGAAGAATCCAAAACCAGTGGGTTTTTTAAGAACAGCCAGTTCCCAGCCCCTCACAGAAGGGTGTGAATCTCAGAACACTGGGTTTTTTCACAGAGCAAAACGGTGCTGGTTGACACACTTATAGCCATCCTATTGAGAGCTTTAGGTACTCCAACATGAAGTAGGATTAGTCCATGACTCACAGCATGATATTCCTGTGGCTGTTTGAGGCACAGAAAGACAGAAAACTGACAACAGACACAGCGTTAATAACACAGGGATGTTTGGGTTATTGCTGAATGAACTTAGACAGAGTCAAGGCCTTTCCTGCCTCTCACCCCAAGGAGTTGGGAGGGGACACAGCCAGGACACCTGATCCCAATTGACCCAAGGGATATTCCAGATCATATGGCAGCATGCTCAGCATATAAACTAGGGACAAAGTTGGCTGGGGTTCACTGCCTGGGGACTGGACAGGCTTCATCTGGTTGGTGGTGCACAATTGTTTTTATTTGCATTGCTTGTCTTTCTTGCGTTTTATTTCTCTTTTTTGTTATTTTCCTTTACATTACAATATTATTATAGTATTTTATTTTGATTGTTTAACAGTTCTTATCTCAACCCATGAATTTTCTCACTTTTACCCTTCTAGGTCTCCTTCCCCCCCACCCTGCAGAGAAGAGGGTAAGCAAGGGGCTGTGTGGTGCATATTTGCCAGCTGCAGATAAACCATACCACTAGATCAGCATCAGAATGCTTTGGGACTAAGCTGAAAAGCACTCTGTGGCAGCAGGGGAGAGCAAGTCAGTGGTTAGGTACCTCTGTATTCACCTTGTGGACATATTCCTTTCTCACCTGGCAGCCAGGGGCATGACTAAAACTGCCTTCTTGCTGTGCACAGTGGCTGCCGTGCTGCTGAAACGGTCACACAGGTCAAACTAGAGGTTAGGAGGGGTACTGGGAGTGCACATCAGCTACAGGTAACGATGGAGTCACCTTCTCAGAAGAGCCCTCCTCCCCCATGCATAACCAGCAGGTTCTCCCCTGCTTCAAGGTCAAAAGCTGAGAAGTCTTCTGAACTTTCACCCTTACAGTGAAGCCAGGGAAGAGTATTTTTATAGCTACATAACCCATCAAGACAGAAGAGAGCACTCGACTTCAGCAATATTTTGTAGCGATAAGTTCCAATGGATCATTCTGTGCCTGTAAAAATTAGTCTCAAGTACTGTCTTTAAATTTCACCTCTTTGCTTTTGAGGAGAGAACTCTCATGCTCTTTTTCTGCCCTGTCTAATTCCCTTCAGTAACAAACTTGAGATCAGCAGTGATCGATGATTCCCAATTTCAAACTGTACCAAATCCATCTTTTCCAGTATTTTCACTTTGGGCAGCACATTCCCTATTATATTATAGAAATATAAAGCCCTCCCCCCTTCATGTAGGTAGTGAAAAACAGCAAGTACAAGCAGCCTATTCTCCTTGTACCATTCCCGCTCTAAACAGCTTCAAGTATTTCTGTTTGTTTATAGCCATGCTCTCCTCTTCCTGGAGGCATGAAAAATCCTTCCTTATGCCTATGTCATGATAGCACACAGCCTGTTTCTACCTTATTCTGTTTGGAGTGGGAGATGAGCAAAATTGAACCTCATGAGATTCTCCCTCTCAGAATTATTTTCCATTTCCCCATCCTTTTATTTTAAACAGTCTAACAGCTTGTATTTTGTACCAACACTGAGTACAAATCTGTTCATGATTTCCTTCCCACACCCTCCCTCTGCCTCAGTGGAGTAAGTCCACATCACTTATACACTTGATAGGTTCTCAGAGTAGTTTCTGTTGTTCTTTTCAGTGTGCATTTCCTAGCACCTGTCTGCAGCCAAATTTCATGTGTCACAGGGCTGTCCCATTGCCTCATTTTGTTCAAGTGTGAGATGCCTCTGAAGGACCTAAATCTTCCCTAACTGCTCTCACCAGCAAATTTTCCCACCTCACAGTTCACCTCTTTTCCAGAAGTTTCATAATTGTATTGATTGACACTATTTCCAGTACTGCTCCTAGGGGCATCTGACTATTTTTACTTCCTTTGAAGCTGAAAAAAACTAGTCATTTATTTCTGCTTTGCTGCTCTCCCTCAAATCAATGCAATTTTCTCTCTCACCTGAGAGTAAACCTCTCTCCTAGAAGAACTCCACAAAGCTTTCCTGAACCTCCAAATAAAAGCAAGGTATCAATTGCCTTTTAGCCAGTACCCTGCTGACTTCTAGACACAATTTTCAGGATTTGACAAAGCTCATATTTCTCAGAAGGAAGTGCTAAGCAAATAATTATGCAAGCTCAGATCTGGAAACCAGTTAGCATTCTCCTCTCTTTCACTCCATGAATGTTAGTGGGTCCAGTGAGGCAGTCAAACAACTCCCTCACTCCCTTTCCTGTACCACATTATCCCCAGCGCTTCACTAGGTACCAACCTCTTCCTCTCCTTTCCTTCATTCAAAGGAAAAGAAAACAAAAAAGGGAAGATATCCATCCTCACTGCCCACCAAATATCATCAGTGAGACAGTGTCAGGCAGACAGGCTGCTCCCAGAACAAGCTGGGGAAGTTGTCCAGTGCCAGCTCAGGTGTTTCAAATCACGATGGATCTTCTCTGAGGCACTCTGTATTTTCTCCTGTAATCTCCTGCTCTAGGATTTGACAGGCCAAATCCCACTGACCTTAAGAGATTTGCCAAAAACCTTCACCTGAGGTGGTACAGATGCAGGCCCACAACACAGGAGGAATACATACCAGTCTACAGAATTAATTTATTTGTTACTGAATAAGGTAACTTTGCAAAAAAAAATTAAACCTCCTCAATCCAACTAATCCAAATTCCATCACATGTACAGGCTCCTACAAGTGCATGATTGCTACGCACGAACAGTTCAAGATACAGCTGTATGTGTTAGAAGAGACAATATACCATATTCTTACTGGAAAAATGCATGGAGAAAACCCCCTGATCAACTGTTTCTACTGCTGTGGAAACTGAACTTACTCAAAGGACTCAATCAGTTTTTGTAAAGAAAGGAAACAGGAAGGAAGGGAGGGAGGGAGGGAGGGATGTAGACAAAGATTTCAGGGGCAATGCTGGAGGAAAGGTGGCATTCAGACCTTAACTTCCATTAAAGGGAAGACAAGGACCATCAGGACAAGAGGGATTAAGTGTTAATAAAATGGTCCAATACTGCCTCTCAGAACCCATTGCTCAGGCAGCCAAAACCACCATGAGCATCTGAAACTACCCCCATGCCTATTTTCTTGGTCACTGGTGCATTATTTTGCTCTCGGTGCTCTTTTCTGTTTGAGAAATGCCTTTAGTTAAATTCAATATGACCTTGCAATTGCAAAGGAGCAGGAGGCTACAGTGACAGCCCCTCCCTTTCAGCAGGATGTGCTTCATTCAGGACAAGTGAAAGGGGGGGGAACTGTGGAAAAAGGAGATACATCACCTACTTTCAAATGCTAGGCACTGAGCCAACCCAACCTTCCCCTCCCAGTGCTTTTCTTTGGGGAAGCAATACATGTGGCAGATTAAATCTATCTAGTGGATTATCTCTTAATCCATACAGACTTTTATTTTTTGATCTAAGTAGATATTAAAGCCAATCTTTCAGCTGCTTTGATTCAAGCTTTCACTTTCTCTTGTCCCTCTGAAATATTTTTGCCCTCAAATCCTCTCCACTTCACCCCCAACTTAGATCTTGTTTCTCCTTTGTCCTAAAGCCCTCATCCTGCTGCCTTTAAGCCATTCTCCATTTTACAGGCAATCTTCTCTAACATCCACAGCAAGTTCCAGGAATACTTCCTCCCATTTCTTGGGAGTGTATTGAGGGTCTCTCTTGCCGGCCCCCTATCCTCTGTCCCATTTGAATCACAGAGCAGATCACTTCCTCTTATTCCCTTATAACTCCACTGATAAACCTCACATTCAGGTGGCTACTGAAAGACCTCCTCTGTTGTGTCTGTCTATTCATGGTGGAAAAATTACTGTTTCTTTACTCCCACAGGAAAAAAGATTTGAGGCATTAGGAATGTGGCATCCAGGACACTGGATACTGCCTGACAGTACCATCAGCACTGGCAATAATGCTGTATTTGTATGCAAGTTTCCAAGCACTCCACAGTACTAACCAAAAACATTGTGATTTTTTAACCATCTATATTTGCTAGGGACCAGACAGCATCAGAAAAAAAGCTTCAAATCAGAGAAGGTTTAAGACAGGCCAAGAGATTCCAAGAAAGGTGTCTGAGAAAGACAGAATTCAGCTGTAAGGAAGCATCACAGCAGCTGGAGACTCTTTGCTCTCTATGTTGCACGTCCATGTCGCCCACAAGTGACAGGGATGACAAAACTACTGAAGTGGGAGACAGGATAGGCAAGCTGCACATCAAGGTGAACAAGAAAGGTTAGGCAACAGAGGCTGGAGCAAACCTCTCTAGAATACAAAAGAACTTCATTTTCATGTTTGAAGTAGAAAAGTAAGCAAACAACCAAGGAGAAAGAACATTACAGAGCAAAATGAGAAATTAAGTTGCACAGGAGGATAAGGCAAATGAAGTATTAAATTACTTTTTCCTTAAATGAGGACTGTACATATCACAGCAAATCAGGCTTCTGGTTACCTCCCAGCCCAAGCTCCAAGCCTGACAGATAGCAGGGGGATGCTTGGCATTGGTGTTCTAAACTTCAGGGTACATATAGTAAATTTATTCTACAAAACCTTGGCTTCTTGCCTAAAAGTCAAGCTTCCTTTTTTTTTTTTTTTGCTAAATGACACGTGCTTTTATTAAATTCCTCCCTTACTGCAGGAGGCATGAATAAGAAGGGATTGAGTTTCTGGTTGTTGTATTTAATTTTATTCTGAAACTCTCCAAGCAGCTGGTGCTGGAACAGTGTAACAAGGAAAGAAAAGTGTCAAAAATGAACACTGTGAGAAGCCCACTCCCCACTCCCACACAGTGCTTCTGCCCCTGCAGCTGGCAACATCTCAGGATTGAAATGGGAAGAGCAAAGGAAAGTCGGCTAAGCCACTTATGGTTTACAGTGATCTAGGGAAGCATTCAAAACTAGCTCACAAAGTCAATTCACCTCAGAAGTTTGAAAGGCAGAAAAATACACTCTTATGAAGAGCCAAACACATTCAACCACTTATAGAAAGATCAACTTATCTGCTTTCTGCTCTTCTCTCTCCATATTTAAGCAGTTTTTAAAGTCTTTCTTCTTGTCTGAGTAAGTGTAATCAGAAATTGTCATCATACACCATCTCTGACAGAAAGAAATCCCAAGTGAGGCTGTGTAATCAACGTTCCTTCCTCCATTATGGGTTTGGGTATTATACTAATTAATGTTTATCTCACTTTGATTGCTCCTCGAGCCTGATTTGCAGGTGTTTCAGCATTTGCATATTACCCTGCTCCTGTAATGCTGAATGGCTTTGCAGATTGGAGAGTGATCAAGGTTGCCAGGTTATCCTCAGCAGGATCTGGCATATATCACTCTCCACAGGTCATGTTCTTACACAAAAACCATTTCATTTTGATTTTTAATCTCTCATGTCACAAGACACTCCCAGTACTGTAAATTAAGTTTATGTAAAACTAGAAACTTAGAATTTTGACCTACCATTGCAGCACCCTCCTCCCTCTTCCCCTGCAGCTTATTCTCCTCTCAGAAATGCAGCTTCTCTTTTTTTCTTCATAGAAAAAGGTCACAAACAAGTTCCTCTTTAACCTTCCAAGCTTTTTACTTGCCTCCCCCACTGACTGGTCTGAAAGCAGATGTGCTAACTTTTTTTTAGAAGAAATATACACTCAATAGAAAGTCTGTGTATATTAAGCAGAAAATCTGTGTTTGCAAATAAAGTACACCATTAGATTTTTAAACTATAGAGGCTAATTTTGGTCTATCTATTTTTCCATTAACAGTGTTAATATATATACACAATACAGGTTCTACCATCACAGTGACAACTTTGGGAGAGATGACTTTAAGAACTCCATTACTTCTGAAAGCAGCAATGGAAAAAATGGTTCTTTACCAGCACTACTGGAGTTTCACAGGTGACCTTTTGAGTTCCTCCATTGCCAGTGGAATTGCTTCCCAGAGCAGGAGCCATAGGAAGAGTCTTGACATATCAGGCAGCTGATGATAGTCAGTATAGAATCACAGAATCATAGAACAGTTTGGGTTGGAAGGGGCCCTTAAAGGCCATTTAGTCCAAGCCCCTGTAGTGAGCAGGGACACCTTCAGATGATCCAGTTGGTCAGAGCCTTGAATACTCTGAACAATCTGTTCTGGTGTTTTACCAGCCTCATCACAGAGCATGTCTTCATCATATTTAGTCTGAATCTACCCTCTAGATTTAAAACCAGTACTCCTTGTCCTATCACAACAGGCCCTGCTAAGAAGCTTGTCCTCATCTTTCTTATAAACTCTTTTTAGGTACTGACAGGCTGCAATATGGTCTCCTCAGAGTCTCCTCCAGAGTCTTCTCCAGGCTGAACAATCCCAACTCTCTCAGCCTTCCCTCAGAGGAGAGGAGCTGTAGTAACTGATACTAGTACTGTAACTAGTAAAAGTTACTAGTAAAGTATAGTAACTCATTTGTTATCTTTAGAGACTCCACTCATCCTTGCAAAAGTCTTGTAAGTATTTATGCACTGAAGCTCAATCTTTTGTAGTAATAGCCTTAAGTGTTTTCAGTTTTGTTTTTCTTCTTTTTTTTTTTTTAATCACTTGTGAAAGGAGGGTTAATCCTGTTTGGACAGAATTTTACAAGACTGTCGAAAATAAATTTTGTTTCCATGCTGCTTGAAGTAATAGATCTTATTTGGCAGATAGCTTGAGAAGGTGTTTTGGCACCTTGTAACCTTAATGAACTGTGTGTACACAAACACTAGGTTTCTCATTTTCCCATCAAAGCTCCATTCTCAGACTAGGCAAAGATTTTCCTCCCTGTCCCCATTGAAAAGAAAATGTGTTCACTACAGAGTCACAGGAAACATAAGCAGTGGAGAAATTCCCAGGTGACCCTGTTGTGAACTGTATCTGTGGTAGGGGAGAGCTAATGCCTTTAAAAAGATCTGAGATTCCTCTGGATCACTGAGGGTACCATGTCTGATTCCACACAGACAATATTTATTTCTGTTACACAGCTCACTCTTAATTGACATTATGCTCCAGTTTCCCTACCAGCAATAGTTACAGGAGACACATCAGCCTGGACTGAAATGTCTGATTTGTGCCCTCTCCCAAGTGGGGCTGCAAAAATGGCAAAAATGCCAGAAATGCTGTTTCTTCTGAGCTTCACCTGAAGGTAGCAACAGCTGGAGGGGAGCACAGACAAGCATCTGCTCCAGCCCTTTTATGCTGTGCCTCACTTTATCAAAGATACATTGCCATGATCATGTGGGAGGAGTGACATTTGCAGAGCCTTCCTCCCCGCTAGCCAGGCAGTCAGGAAGTTCTCTTTAGTCCTAACTTTCCCCTACACCTTCCAAATGGTTTTAAACCAGTTTTCTTGACCAAGGTAAGCAGTACTCAGTTACATATGTGTAGCAAAAAGCAGTGAAGTGATCATCCCTACAGGTACTGCCCTGATGTAAGGCTGAACATATGAGGAAAGCTGAGCTCCCACTCCTTCACTGGGATGCTGGTTTTTCATACCATGACAGCACAAAGCATAAACACTGCTCTTAGTCTGCTGATCTCACCAAAACAAGCCATTGTCATCAAGAATAAGAATACTGAGCAAAAAATGCCTGCTTCCAGAGCAGAAAATGATTCCTGGTGATAGGAGTTCACACTCTCATCGTTCTCCAAGAAAAGCACTGCTTTTCTTTGCATTTAATCAAATATCCTTAGAACTTCATAGCTTTTCACCCAAAGATCTCCAAGCAATTTCCAAGTGTTAATTAAGTCTCGGTTGCTTGTGAAACCAAGAGTGGAATCATTTGTTCCCTGGAACAAAGAAAACAGGGAAATTCACAGTACAGTCTCAGTAGATCAGATTTTTAGTCCATAATTCACTAACTTGAACAATTTTGCATTAATTCACAGGACTTAGCACATACCTTTCAGTAGTTGCTTAATTCTCCATTTTACTGAGTTTAAGGGCCACCTGTGCAAGTTCATCTGCCTTTTTCAGTGCCTCTCCATTGCCACATCCATCCCACTGTTGGTCTCCAGAATAAAGTACAGCCAGCAAGGACTGACACAAAACACTGACCATTCTCTCACCACCACCACTTCTTTCTTGGGATCCAAAATGTAGCCTTTACCCACATTTAAGACACATGTTTACAAGTAAAGGTTTTTGCATGGACTTTTTCTCCACTTCCAAGTAGCTGATGGCAATCACATGAAATTTTACTTGCAGATCAAAAGTTGAACCCTTCAGTCTCCTTTTCAATAACACATATCTAAAAGCTTAACCCTTCAGTCTCCTTTTCAATAGCACATATCTAAAAGCTTTCATTTACAAGCTAGTGCTTACTCTATAAAAATTGCTGTCCTGTACAACTGGATTTGAATATTTAGGAGAAGGAAAGCCTAACCAAGAAAAAAAGGACTTGGTACTATAAAATATCTGTTTCAAAGACAACTACATTCCATCTCTTCTTAAAACTCTTACTTCCTTTCTGACTTTGATCACATAATTAGGTTCTGCCTCTGCGGTCTTCCCTCACAGTGCTGACCTGTTGAAGTTGTAATCAGATACTTGGTAAATTACCAAACTGCCTTTGAAGCATGACCTGGCGTACCCAGGTCATTTTGTTTTGCACTCAGTACTATGTTTCTGCTTATCATGTTTGTTGCAGTGATCCCTGTATTTTTCAGCAGCTTACATCTCAGTGAGTTTCTTCTATTTCCTTGCACTCATTGCTTCTGCTCTCCAATGACCCTCTTCAGCATCCTGTGAGGGCTAGTGTGGATTCCCAAGATTAACCCAAAATTTTGCTACAATTAAAACAAGTCCAACCAAGTAAGATATGCTTTCTCAGAAAAAGTTACCAGCCCTTTACCAGTTACAAAACCTCCTTGCTAACTTAGCTTTTCCCTTTCTCACCCTTGCTTTCAAAGCGAACTTCTCTTTCAAAATAGGCCTCCTTCTCTTAAAGGAAAGATTTCTTCACATATTTTTTGCAAATGAAGTTTTTTATTTCATAATATTTACTCTTCAGAAACGGAGATTGTTTAGTGTTACTTCTTCATTTTCCTACAATCAATTGCAGTCACACTCAAATCTCAAAAGGCACCTTCTATGATACAGCCATCAAGCTAATTTGAGTGTGCTTCTTCAACGACTTAGAACAACTCTTTATGACACCTTATCCATCTAACACCTTTCCTGAGTAATTACAGCACTTTCTTACTTTCCTGAGGGATTTCTAGTTACTTTTCCTCTGAAAACTTTGGGCCACAGGCAGAGATGTTCCTAACAGCATCAAAAAGCAGATATCTCTCTGCTTGCACTGACAGCTGCTGTCATTTCAATGAAACAGTCTGAGGCACATCAGTGATCAGACACTTTTAGAACTGGCCTAGACACAGGATTTCATTTTCCTCACTGGCATTTTAAAAATCATCTTTCCCAAGCACTAATTGACAATTAGTCTTTAAGAATGCAAAGACTATCTTCACAGTAATACCAGAACAAATTCATACAGTGTACTTTCCAAACCTCCTTCCCCACCCCAAAACTGCCAGAACTGTAAATTCATACACTTCAACAGCTTAACCACTCTCCCTGTGACATACACAGGAAATGTTCTCATGACCAATGCTTTAAGAGCAGCTAAACCCCTCATCCCAGCTAAAAGTAAGCATGAAGTGTAATGAAGGGCACGCGTGGTTGCTTGTTTCCCATCCCCTAAATTGCCCAGGTGCTAGAAAAAAGAAAGAAAATCCTGACTGGTGCTCAGTCGTGAGCTTCTCGCCCTCCCTTCCTCAAAAAAAAAAAAATTTGCACGGAGTCTAAATACACCCTGGAATTAACAAAATCCAAGATGTCACTTTCAAAGGCATTGTTGAAGCAAAAGCAAACTATCCAGTAACTGGGACAAAGCAACAGAGAGAACTGCACTATGGAGACCATGAACTTCCTTGCTTCTTTGTACTGAGCTACTGGAATGTTATATATATGTATATATGTATTGGAATGTTATATATATGTCATAGATATCAGAAGGCTATTCCTACTGCACTCACCCAGAACAGAAGTGCAACAGCTTTACCTCCTCTTCTAAAAGGAATGTCTTGTTATGCCTCTTAGGCCTATCATGTATGTTTTCAGATTCAGATTTGCTAGTCAATCTACTACAAGAGTCCTAGAAATACATTAAAATGCAAATACCTGGTTTTATAATGTACGTTAAACTAGAATAAGGATCATATTCTTGGATAAATTAAGAAAGGAACCCAATTCATCATGCTATGCCAGGGAGAGTCTGGAATAAAAATTATTAATGGCACAGCATGTTGTATTCCTTCAATAAAATGTTTGTCTGGAGGATTTAGAGGAGGGGATGAAACTTTCTGGAGCCTGGGATAAAGAATTTGGACGGTAGACTGTGTTAAAGAGAAACCCCGGGTGGGTAATTTGGTAAATGGAAGAAAACCAGAAACTCCTTCATTAGCACCTACAGATGGCTCTCCTGTCTCCAAAAGCACTGCTCTGTCTCAACTGTCGGTTGCATTTACACCTAAACCTTTATAACCTTCCCCATAACCTTCTCCATTTGCAAAATCCAGTGACAGCACCACAGCAAGTCAGAAAGAAGCACCATGGAAAGGGAATTTAATCCACCAGTCAAGTGTGAAGAACAGACCCTTGCCACTGGTGTTCCTCCCCCAGCTCTCCCCTCAGTGTGCACACTCCCATTGGAGCAAGCCTGTAATACACATTTCAAGCCAGTCAGTGTTATTTTACAGACAGTGTTCTCTATGCTGGATCCCTAATGGAAATCATGCCAGTAAAACAAAATTACTTGTTTGAATCTTTTCCTCCAGGGCTGACTGAGTACACAAAAGTCATCCATAGGAACAGAAAATTACTCCAACACATGTGAATCTCCAGTGTCTGAAGCTGGAAAGAAGGTAGAGCTTCAGAAGGTAGAGTAATACCCAGCTAGAGCTAAGTATTACTTTGTGTAATAAAAGAATAACATGCCAGTTGTGTCAAGAATAGTGGGAGTGGGAGAATCCAACAATATTGCCAAATCTGTGGGCTAAGAAACAAGGCAACACTTCTGCTGTGAGGCACACATTGATCTGTTACTGTGATTTGCTTCTCCTTGCTTATTTCCAGAGATTAACAGCCACAGCCACTTGTGGTCAGGGACTGAAGGGTAAAGGAATGACTCTCTGGATGGGGAAGTTCATAAGATCTTTGCCAAAACCCTTTTAATTAACAGAGACTTACCACTGGACAAAATTAGCTCACAAGAACTTGAAGGCTGCTACTCAATATTGAATTTTCTCCAACAAGGAACAGAGTACAAACAAGAGACTTCCCTGTCAGGGTTAAAAATAGCACGGACTAAAATAAATCAACAATTCATATGTACTGAAATTACCTTAGTTTCTCCTTACTGTTTGCCTTTCCTATTGCACATGCCATCTGTTTTTAATCAAACTGTCTCATATTTCCACAAGATATTCTACTACTGCTGTAAGAGTAGAAAGAATCTTCTCAAGAGCTCCTTAAAATCTGAAATTGTTGTGTGCCCCTTTTGCTTAGCAGCTTTGAGACCAATTCCAGAAGTAGGAGAACACCTCTCCTGCAATTTTGCACAGATCAGATCCCAGAAGATCTTAAGTGTAAGGTTTTTAGCAGCATCCAGAAAGAGCTGTGACCTGGTCTCTTGCAGAACAGTCACACTCCCTTTGTCTCTTTATGGGGGTGCAGGATGCCTGCTAGTGCCAGCTGTTTACAACCTTCAAGCATGCTGATCACACCCTCGTGTCACATCCTTAAGTCTTCTACCTGCAGTCTAGGAACCTCTCTGAAGCTACATCTTCACAAGCTGTCAAAGTTAGTTTCCAGAGGATCATGGCAGCCATAACAAATGAATAGTGCCTTACAAAGTGTGTGCTACACTTAAAAGGAAAATAAATCCATGTTACTTGGACGTACATTTACAAGAATAACAACTATTTGCAAGCAAAATGTCTTCCCCACACTCCATTTCCTGATGTCTGCAAGACACTCCACTCACTCTTTACCTCACTGCTTCTGTTTAATCTTCCTGGCAGCAAACGACTGCTCCTACAGCCTCACAAGAGAGGTATCTGAAACCAAACTAGACCTAGCATCCTCCTTCAGATGACGTCTGGGAAAACTTCTAAGTGCCATGAGGCACCTTCTTGTTAAACAAGAATCATAACACTCTCAAATTAACTGGACAAAAACTGATTCCCTGTGCTATAGTGCATCTCTTGGTGTAAACTCACCTGCATGACGAGCACAGGTAATCCACAGTGGACAGCTCTCTTCTCAGAAAGATGCAACCCTTGCAGTCAGCAGAGGAACAAACACAATGCAGTGTCCAAGCTCCAAGCTGCATCCCAGAGCCCCAGTGCACAACAAACGGCACAGTACAGCTTGCAGCAAAGCCCTTCTTGGCAAGTTTCCATTCCACAGACCTCCTAAATTAAATACATTTACACTGATGTATTCAGTCCTCCACTTCCATTATTGATCATCATGACTAATCACAGTAATATATTTAAAACAAGGAGGGTTTTAAAACACCCAAATGTACCTCATGATTAAGATTTTGTTGGTATTTTCAATTTCAGACCTACTCACATCTCAACTCTGTTCCTGTCCTAAAGATCCCTTAAGGCTCTACTGCCCAGCCAGCTACTCCTTACCTTCCTTATCACAGCCTTACCAGATTTCTTCCCCACCCCTAACAGCATTTCCACAGTGCTTTTGTTTTCCAGCTACGGTTTTCAGAAGTGCAGCTCACAGTTAAAATTTTGCTTAATATTAAAGCCCTTTTCAAATATGTAATATGAAATTAGTTGGGATCCAACAGGGAAGGAAACAGGATACACTGGTTTAGCAAAGTATTATTCCAGACAAGCAAAAGACGCTGAATAAAGGTTTTTAAAAATAACAACCAGAAATTCTTCTATAAACTAAGAAAAAGAAGTACAAGGATGAGAAATTTTGTACACTGGACAACTTGGGGTTGGATAACAGGCAAAGGAAACCAGGACCTTGATAACAACATTCCAATCCCAAGTATTTGATTTCTTTTTACTGCTGTAACACTCCAAGAGATAACTTGCAAAAGCAATTTTCCACAAATCTATTACTCAAACGTGAACACTTTGAACAGCAAACTGACAATATTAGAGATTATTAACATTTCCTGCCAACATAAACTCCTCAGAAACAGAGAAATTCCAAAGGGCAAGCCTACCTAACTAGGGGGGCATATCAGGAAATCTAAACTCATCACCTATTTCAAGTTCATGCGGTTTGAGACAGGTGTCTGCCAAGAAAGGCAGGAGCCTCCCTTGGGATGAAAAATGTAAACTCCCTTCCCTCCAAATTATTAGTATTTTGATATTAAGGGGCTCTCAGGCAAAGATAGGGAATAGGAATAACAGATCTTTACTAAGTATTTATATGAGGTAAACAGGCAACAACTGTAATGGTGACACCAAACCAGACCCAGAGAACCCACTGGCAGCTGCTCTCAGGTGTCAGGCACCTTCCCCTCGGTGCAGTTCCTGTCCCGGCCGGCAGGGGCGCTGTGGCTCCGCTGGGCAGGGCAGGTGCGATGGTTCCCCCGCGGCTGCAGGGGGCGCTGTGGGGCAGCTCGGGGAGCAGACGCCAATGGCGGCTCGACCGCAGCGATCCCGGGGTGGTGGCTGAGATGTGCTGGAAACTCCACGGCCGTAGCTGGGAATCCGGGACGCCTCGGCAGGCAGGGTGGNAAAGGCGTTATGAAAAAAAAATTTTCAAAAAAAAAAAAAAAAAAAAAAAAAAAAGAAACCAAGAGACCAAAGCCTGCCACACAAGTACTTATCACAACATTTCTGTAAAATATTCCAAAGCACATGATTCCAACACAAGCTCCCACCCAGAATATACCAGTAATGAGAAAACAAATAGATGAAAGACTACTGTTAATTGAGTGTTTAAACTGGTCATCCCATCTCCTGTGACCTATATCAAAACCCCTCCTTAAAAGCCCAGGAGTTAAATTCAAATAGATATTATGTCATATTTGCTATGTTAGAATATTTCTGTTTTAAGCAGTATTAATATCTCAGTAACTACAGACAGTGAATTTGATCTTTACTGCAGCTTCCACAACAGATTAATGACTTGGATTCAGTTAACACATACCAGCTTAAAACTTCCATTACTTCAAAGCATAAACTTGGGAAGGACATGCAGTCTCTTGATCTCCTCATAGCACTGATATCAGCACCAAGAGGACAGGACTTCCTAAGAGGAAGGCACTGCTGGACAGAACTGGCCTAATCAATCTGGATTGCTCAGCAGCCAAGAGCTTTGATGTTCTCCATGTGAAAAAAGTCATGTGGGTCTCTCCTCCTGAGGATTAGGAATATGATGGAGAGGGATGCTGAGCTGATGTATCCTGCTCTAAGTGATTTCTGATTGCAGTTCAGGCCTGCTCTGCAAGGCTGGGCCCAGTGGGGATGCTCTGGGTCTCAGCCATAGTTTACCTGCCGTTTTGCACCTGCACATCCCTTGATTGTCTATGAACTAATGAATTCTGCAGTGTCTCATTCACCAAGTACCTTGCTATAGTTAATAGCAAGTAAGTTTCTTTGAGAATGATTGGAGAGAGGTTGGCAGAGACTTGTCACATGGGTTATTTCCCAAACTGCCCAAAAAAGTGGGGAAGAGGAGGAAAGCTCTCTGTATTTTCTTCTAATTCCCTAAATGGAGAGGAATCTTTCTTGTGTCATCTTGACACCTTCATTTTAAGAATTCACACTCAATTGTCATTTCAGCAACAACTCTGAGCAGAAACTTTGATTAGCTAAAATAGAAACAAAGATCTGGTGGTGGAAATATTCCTTTTTCATAGAGAGTAAGAGACACTTTTGCTCCACCTTCAACAAAGTACAGATTGGCTTGCCACTCTCAAAAGCACTGTACCGATCCAACTGTTCCCACAAAACAACCTCAGAACATCTGCATCTTTGTCATACTGAAGTAATGAGCCTGACATACTCAGCCAAGTCTCCACAGTGAACAAAGTTTCCCCTCCATCAGCACTGCAGGCTGCTGTTTTGCAGATCAGAACAGTCAGCTTCCCCAGATAAGGTAGCTCCTTCCTGGCAATGGAAGACAGAGCTGCCTTATCTCAGGAAAGGGAAGATACAAGGCCACTCTTCACCAAGTGGCAAAGTTCTCACCTTGAAAGGTTTGCCCCTTGATTGACATGCAACAACCAAGGTCATGGAACTTCTAATCAGATGCCTGCATAATTACTAAATCGCTATTAATTATATCAGAGAGCCAAGACCTCAATGGAAAGGTAAAGCAAACAAAGAAGCCAATGAAGCCTCCTCTGTTGTTGGAGAAAACTGGTAATTAAAAGTCATGAGTGCACCAAAGAGTGAGGGAACAGCATCACAGTCACTGCTCAGTACTCGGGAGTGACTTGCATACAAAGCAGCAGGCTTGTCTCCCTAGGGAAATTACAGAGCACTGTGTTAGACAGCAGTGAGGAGAGGAAAAATAGAGACAGAGAAAGAGCAACTCCTGGATTATCAAGAGCTTCATTTACCCCACAGTGAGGGACAGCACTGCCAACCAGGTTTGAGAGGTGCTTTCCACATGTTACGGCAGCTCCAGAAAGCCTTCTCCCAGCCTTAGACCATGAAGTGTTCCCCTACTTTGAAGAGCACAAATAAAACAGACCTTGTGTTCAACCTAATCTAGCCCACATAGAGCCCTTGCCCAAACGATGACTTTTTCAGTGGAAAACCTTTATTTCCCTCAATAACCTGAGCTCAGCTTTAGTGACTGCTGTTTCTCCAGAGGCTGCCCTTCAAAGTATCACTATCAGAAACTACAAAACTTCGATCTACCCTTAAAAAATCTTCCAAAACTCAAAAAAAGACAGAATGTCATGACCCTGCTCACATCATAATAAATTAAACTAGATAGTCATGGGACCTGCTGAAACCAAAGCACGTGCTTTTACTAATTAGACTATAAGAAGATAAATGATGATCTGTTTCCTTCCCAATAATACTGCACGACATCTCAGGGCACTGAGATGTCAAAGATGGCACTGGATGGAAAAAGGCACCATGTTATCTACCATCATTTGCAAGCAAACACAAGAATCTCTCTGATCTGCTATATAGGCAGTCTTATAGACCCAATCCTAAAGTTGATCAAGAGGTGCAAAGTCTGGACCAAATCCTTGAAGAGATGGGCTTAGATGGATTATGATACTGTGCCAAGAAACTCAGCCTCATGCACTCAGCCCTTCCAACACACAAAAAGGGAAGTATGAAACACTAAAAGCCCAAAGAGAACAGTTTGTACATCACAGAGATCAGAACAAAGAGACATTTTCTACTTCACTGCTTCAAGTACAATGACTCAAAAAGACATATCTTCAAGATACTTTAAATAACAAAGCCTCCCCTTTAATACATAAGCAAGAAGGAATAAAGGGTAAGTGCTGCAAAAGCAGTAATGCAATCTGTGGAAGTCTGCCACTGAATAAAAAATTAATAACCAACAATCTCTGGCTAACTGCAGCCATTTCATTATGCTTAACTTTGACAGACTCGAATCTAATAAACTTGTATTGAAGTGCATCTGGTCCTTTTTCATCCCTTTTCTGAACTTCCATTGCTTACCAACACAATGGCCTTTCACTGCTGCAACCTAATCACAGCACTGTTTTGTAATGCTGAATGCTGATCACCCAGCCCCCCAGGAGAGCACTTTACCTGTTGAAGATATCGCCCGATACCTTTTGCAGATACTGAAGTGCATCTGCCACCTGCTGCACAGCCTCCTCCCTGCGTAGGTCTGGCTGGATCAGGGGCACTGAGTATGTCTGCCCTTCCAAAAAGTGCTTCTGGGCTACTGTGGCCATTGTACCTAAAGGAAAGAACAAATAGGTCATCACAGTAAACACACTGCCATTTTATCACAGCAGTTATTCAAGGACTTCTATTTTCTGCTCCAATAATTATTTTAAGAAAGCATTTGCAACAGAATTGGTGAGCTGAGGAAAAAGGCACAAGTTGTAAGGCTGACATATTGGATTTTTAATACATTCAAGGCAGCTACAGTGAGGTGGGAATCTCTTGCTTATCTGAATGTTTTTGGAGACCATAATTTTATTTTAGCATGCTACTTAACAAATCTCTGCTCAGTATTGTGCTGAAAACAAAGAACAGTGTTAGAAGCAAAGTCAGTTCAGAGTGGCAACAAGACTCGTCAGAAATCACCCTGTCCCCTCCTCCCTTTCCTCATATTCCGTGTGGATATATTTCAGGTCATCCAACCCTATTAGCAAAAAGCAGTATTTCATCTTACACTTCTACTCCAAGAAACACACCATCAGGCTCTTCCAAGAACAGAAGCCATGAAATTATAAGGCATGCATAGGCACACACCCCTTTGCTCCAAGTAGGTTAATGAGAGTTCTTCCATTCTGAGACTCTCAGGAGCTGTTTGTTGCTTCTGGTGACTGAATTTTTCCTTAGTAACTATCTTGAAAGCCTCCTTATTTTAGAATCCTTTCACATCTCAAGCCTAACCAGTCACCAAAATGTTTCAGTTGAATGCAATACACACACCAGAGCCGTAAGCACACTTTTGCATGCAGCTGGGCCAGTACCACTGCTCTATAGCTGAGCCAGGAGAAGGTCACCCATCACTCATGTTTCCATCCTGAGCCTTGCTCACCTCTTCCTCAGCACTTCCCAAAAAGTCTGCCTCTCATGTCTTTACTTACAAAAATAACAAAAAAGTTCCTGGGACATGGAAGAACATAAAAAGAAAAACATCCATTTCTCTGAGCACGTTAAAAATTGCAAACTCACAAATACATTACTGTTGGGACATTCTGAAGAATGAACAGTAGAGTATCCATACAGTTTTCTAACCCAAACTCTACTGCTAGGCCTATATAACTCCTTTCAAACTTGTTTTCTCTGTGTCTCTTCTCATTCAGGCTGTAAAAACCACACAGTTTACAGGTGCTCATTAGAAGGTTTCATCACACAGAGCTCTGTACATCTGTATAAAAAAATATTCATTAAGCTGAGAAGAAGCAAAACAAAGGAGGATGAAAAACCAAGGTATCAGAAACAGACAGGGATATCTCAGGATGCACCACATTCCCTCTGTGGTACTTGGAAGTCTGCAGGAGCCAGTTAAGAGAGCGCTGCTGTGTGCAACCTGCATTCCTGGCTCTATAGCAGTTCAGGCTGAGAATAATATAGAAACACAGCCCACACTGGAAAATTTCACAAAACAGGAGCCTGAAGAAATAGTCACAACATAAAATAACAGTTCAATTTGTGAAAATCAGAGGGGTCTTCATACACTCTTTCAATTCCCTATCTTACGTCACAAAACAAACAAATAACAGATTAAACTTGCCTGCAGCAATTTCTATACATTTAAGAAGCATCATCCATCCTCTCTAAATTTGTCCTTTAAGATGATACCACAGTAGGACAGGAAAAGCTTTCTGTAAATGTGATATGGCTGTTATTTAAGGGTATTCTTTTGTGATGCAGGGTTTGCTGGGTTGTTTGGGGTATGAGGACACATAGAAGCCTTTCCATAGTTAACAAATTTGCAAGATCAAGCCCAGCCATTAGAGAGCTGGCTCTGCTGCCAGTCTAGGAAGCCTAGACCTATTCTGTTTCATTTCATGCATCACTGGCAGCTAGACTCTGTATCTGCACTCTTTAGTGGCAACATTTGCACACTGATTAGTCTTCTTGACTGGGCCTACTCAGTAGACAGGAAATTATTATTTTGAGCTGTAAAGCATACAAGTTAATCTGAGAGGAGTACAGCTAATTTTGAGACAGCAGTTTTTGATCTGCTGACCATAATCAAGTTTCAATACCTTTCCTTTCAAATCTGCTATTTGACTGTCACCACAGAACAAAGTGATCAGATAACACAGCAAGGACATGGTTATGAGTTACTCTGGCCCCAGCAGCAAAAAGGGCCAGTTTATAATCCTCCCTGCCACTGGTCACAACTCTGCTGTTGCATCAATGCTGCTGATGTTTGGGATGCCTATTTTTAACTCAGATCAGTTCAATGACCCAATTTACCGCAGCCAGATAAACAGCTGTAATTGTCCAGTCATGAAGCACAGTGGGAAGCAGAGGCAAGAAGGAAACTTCTGAACCTTGTTTCATTATCAAAACCATTCCTGTGTAAAGGTAATCCTGAGAAAGACAAGCTTTTCACCTCTTAAGGCCAGATGAGATTATACAGCCCCAATGATGTCTCAGACTTTCACCAATCCTAATTCTCCTAGTGACCTTTTTAAAACCAAGCTCAGTTAAACTGCTGATTGACAGATGCTCGCACTCGGAATCAGTGCTCCACCAGCTACTCCCAAACCATTTCTTTCCCCACAGTCAGAAGCTACAGACTGTACTTCAGGTCCCACTGCTCCCTTGCAAAGAGAGGAGCACCCAGTACTGGGCAAAGCAGGAAAATCCCTGGGTCTGTCACAGTTTGTCTGTCGGTAAACTTCACTTTCACAGGTTCTCAATGAAGACTCTCAAATGAGCTTCAGATTCTCACCCTTCCTAAAAAAATACACAGTGGAGAAATATGGCAGACTCTGGAAACTGCTGCCAGAGACAGATACAAGACACAATTCCTTCCATGCAAGAAAACAAGTTGGAGATCTATAGCAAGGAGGAGGGAAAACAGCAACAACTAAATGACTAGACCTGGGCAAAATCCCGTGCTACAGCTGCTATTTGTTACCTCTTAGGACCAAACTAATTGGAGAAATGAGCCAGTTTTACAAACAATTTAAGTAAGGGCTTCACCACATGATTAGAATAAAGGGAGAATTGCTTCACTGCAGGAATAAGAAATATTTTTAAAGGGAAAATTCAAAATATTCCCAGCAGAAAGCCAGGAAGAAAAGCAATGACTGAATCTCACTCAGTTAAGACTGACTCTTCCTTTATCTCAAACTGCAGTGCACTGAGAAGGCAGCAGAACATCTTCTTACCATGCTCCACTATCAGAACTAATACATAAAAAAATTAAAAAGGGAGTGCTGCAGATGAAAATTTGTCAACTCTTCTACCCTATCCAATGGGTGCCAAGCCTTCATGTAGCATAAATAGCAAAGCTGCGAATAAACTGCTTATATCTTACACATAGAAGGGACTTCAGCAAAGTAACAAACTGGTTCCAGTATCACTGCAGAATCTTACAGAGAGAGCTGCTGTGTTTCCACAGGAAGTACAGCATGCTGGAATTATGACAGCTGACACGAAATACTGATGCTACAGTGAGAAGTGGACACACGTGCCCAAAGCAAGTATGAGTCACAAAACCAGATGCCAGATCACCCAAGAGATTGAATCATTAGTGGTGTGACCACCAATGGGTCACACAAAGCAGAAGAAACAGCAAGACAGTTGGTTTTCTTATTTTTTTGTGATCACAGAGGCTCTGGAAAAGAGCTGCAGCATTTGGGGGCTCCAGCCATTCTTTATTCAATTATTTTTTCTATGTCAACTTTCATGATCAAGACAAATATGCTCTGGTGTTATATAATAACCTCATTTACCTTATTAAAGTGAAAACAAAGAGAAAAAGGTTGTTTTTTTCACTGCACCACCTGCTTCCAAATGCTATGTCCTGATTTGGAAGTTCTGACTAGAGCTACTGACTGCTTAGATTTGTACTTCTGCCTTAAGCTATCTGTGCCTTTCACCTCAGGCAAGCTGGTCCAAAGCTCCTCAGGGCTGGTGGCTGTCCCTCCACACTCAGAGCTGTTCTCTCCCTCTCAGTTTCAACACTCACACTGGCAAAAGCTGAGAGAAACAGCAGGAGTGGGAAAGAGAATCAGTCTCCACCTCCAGACTGTCTCGCTTTTCCAAAAGACATAAACCAGGACAGATACAGGCTGAGCACTCCAGGGTTTTCAAGCATTTGGAACCAACAACTGGGCTTACTGTTCACTTACCACAGCCAAGTCTAATACTCTGAGGGATATGTGGAGCTCTGCCCCTGGAAAAGGAAGTATACAATTCACTGCTCTGGAACAGCAGAGAAACACGCCACCTGCTTTGATCACCTCTCTCCATAATAAAACTTCTTATGTTGAAGCAAGCCCAAAAGAACTTGTTAGAGTTTGCAAAAGAAACTACGCTTCCCTAAGTTCTTTAGAAAATACTGCTCTATGGAGGATTGACCACTGGGATGATTATCTAAAAAAAAAAAACCAACCCCACAACCTTAATATATCTTAGTTTTTCAAAGGAATGTAAACAAAGGCAATATAAAGAAAAAAGCTGGGCTGCCCTCAACACAGGCAGAATGTAAAGCTATATACAAGCACTTACCAGACATGTACTTTGCTGTGAAAATAAAGGGAGAATAAGGCAAGCCATCAACAATACCTGCTTCCTTAATATGTTTCAAGAAAGTAAAAAGTGCAGGCTCAGGGGAGAAGAGGGATTAAATACTTAAAAAAAAAAAAAATCAGTGTGTATACTTCAAAGCTACAAGGGCTGCTTTAAGCAATTACTGTGCTGCTGCTTCTGTCACTGCACTGGAAAGGCTGCAAGAACTAGAGGCCTTTAATTCCCACAGGCAGTAACATCTCCAAAAAGAAGTGACAGGTTATCTCGAACCCTCTGTCTCTTTTGTAGGATCCTAATAAAAGATCAATGCCTTGTACCCACCTATGAAGACACAGAGATCAGTAATAGGCAATAAAACACAGGTCTGCACATCCCTCACACATACCAGTACCCCACTACCACCAGTATGGTTCCAAAGTGGGAATAGACCAAGCCACAAATGTACTACAGGTTAAGATTAAATACACTCAAAAGATGAAATAGACAGGCTCTGGACATAGCTTACCAAAACGTGCTGTCTCCTCTGATGGAGGAAAGTCACATCCATAATTTGGTTAACCATGAGAAGTCATCCCAGATTCCTCCCCAGGAGTAATTTCTTACATGTAATACTTTCCACCATGTTTACCTGGACAAACATTTTCCCACGGTCAAATCTGCTGGCATATTCAAGTCATACCTTGATTGTTCTGGAGGGCTGCCTAGAGGCTATCCTAAAAAAATATCATTAAAGCCTCCAAGGAAAAAAAAAGAGCAATATAAAAAGATAATTATATCACCTTGCCCTCCACAGATAAAGCACACTCCTATGAGTTTCCCAGCTGCAAAAACAGAGAACTGTATTTAAAAAAGAGACTTGAAAACCTAGAAAAGCAAAACATGCCATTGCATATGCTTCTCCTGTTCAGGGGCAGGATAAGGCAGTGTGTGCACACACACTCACACAGATGTAGACACTGAAACAAGAGCTAGAAATTGCTCAAATGCAGCATAGGAGCCTATGTACAAGTCCTATTATTACACTGCAAGCAATCATTCTGCCTTGTGTTGACATTCACGGGAGGGGATGAAATTTAGTCCTCCAGCAGAGCACACAGGAGGTAACTGTCCTGGATAGGAGAGCAGGATGCACTTCCAGCAGTGAGATGAGAGATTCACTGCAGTCCCTGCGTTAATCCAACTTTACCCTTTTTTAGGGAAGCAAGGTGGGGGTAGGAGAGAAGCACTTTAGTAAGTTAAGAGGATGAAAAGTCTATTTATATTTTTTTAATTAACCATCTTCTACAGTGTTATTAAGCAGCAATCAAAGATGTAGATGCTACTGATTTGATTGGCAAGAAGTACACTGTGCTGAATATTAAGGAATTCTGCCCCTATAAATAGGTCTAATCATCATCTGAAGGCTGAAAGGCAGTGATGAAAGAAAGCATTAGTAAGACCTAAATTAGGCCCCGTAACAGGCTGTACTCCACCAGGGTGCTCATGTTACTAGATGTCTCTTATAGTAGCACCCTCAAACTCCATTGTAGATGTTACTGCTTTGGTCTCAAGACCTCTACTAGCTATTTTTGACAAGAGTGGGGTTTCTCCATCTTTGGAGTGCTTGGCATCAGCTGGGATTTTGCCTCCCAGTGCTATTTCTGGAGCAAAAGGACTCCCCGTTCCAGCTGTCCTACCTTGCCCACTCTCAAGGAGTGAATTAAACTGAGGAGTTGGGATTTCCCCAGACACAGAAACTGGCAACAGCTGCAGAAATGTGAAAAGCTTGGGAAGCCATCATTCTCCCTCCCTCTCAGCAATAGGAGCACACCACAGCCCATCCACATCACAAAGTTACTTTAACCACAGCTGTAAAAGCCATTTCTGCTCCCCTCCTCCAGCTTTAGAGGATACTTAACCTCAATCTTTCAGCCTGTCCTTACAGTATAGCATTACCTCAGAAGAACACCACCAGCAAATGCCTGTGTAGAAAATGAATCCTACAGGGCATCTCCTGCTCCCACAACTGCTCATTGATATAGGACTACCTGAACAGCCAAAACTTTTTCAAAAGGAGTCAGCCTCACATTCTGCCATGGCCCTGCAGAAGCAGTAGAGGGAGGAGCCTTACAGTCAGCAGGACTACCTGAAGAAAAGAACCAGCCTGTCAAAACTCTGCTTCTGAAAGTGTGAGTCTAGCATTTAAGGCAGCGCCTTCTCAAGAAGCCAGGGCCTGTTAAAAATGTCTTTCGCTCAGATACTTTGCTTTGAAAGAAACAGTAGCTGTGGCAGCTACATAGGGGAAATCTGGAGACTTCCCCTTTCCCCAAAGGCTACTCAGAGCCACTCAGATTTGCTGGTTTATCACATACTGCCGTATTCCACAGCCTTAGGAGAAAGAATCAAAATTCAAGATCTCAGAGCCCAGCTTTACAATAACATACAGCAACTCCTTGGCAAATTGCAAAATACCTGACATTTAAAGATGGATCAGATACAACAAATTATATTGACTCTCCAGAAGAGAGAATGCTATTACATTGAATTTTTTTTAAAAGAGAATCTGGAAAGTAGAGACTTAAAAGAATTTAGAAGTGCAATTCAATCCTGCAAGCTCCATAAGCTAAGATCCCCTCTAAGCCACTACTGTCTTCAGGACAATCTTTCCCCTCAACACAGAGCTCTGTTTTGTAAAGCACAGGCAGCCTCCCTCACTGCATCACCTTGCTCAGAAAGCCCTGTCCTCTAAGCACAGGCTGAAATTGATTTCCTCCAGCTGGATACACAAAGCTCATTTTGACAGACAGATGTTGATATCTAAACTTAATCAGATAATCCCCTCTGAGACTGCCACTGTGGCTCTCATTAGTAATGGAGACAATCAGATGCTATAATGAACAATTGATCTGATTTTAGGGCAGCATATACAACTGACCACAAACACTCTGCTAATTACCTGTCTTCCCTTCCCATCACTATCTATTACAAAAGAAGCCTAAACAAATTGCTTAGCTACACCTACTATACAGACGTCATAAGTAAAGTTGAGAATCCCACCACAAATGCCCAGACACAGCTCTTTCTTTGATTTCCTAAATGGAGGCACTTTGGTTTTGTATGCCTGAAGTACACAGAAGCCACTGGCTATGCAGAAGTCCTCCAGAGAGCCATTTCTCTGCAATAAATTCTCTTAAAAAATGGAATTCCCAAACCAGGCTAACCAGAATGCTGCTGTAGAGCTTCCTGCAGAACGTCTGGAGCTTCTCATTCTCACTATCAGACCACAGCAATACTTACTTCCGGAAACACAGCATGTGCAAAAAAAAATTTTAAAAATCCAGCTAGTTTTTCCCTCTAATTTTCTGATGCAAAATCAGCTTCACCCTCCTGCAGAGGGACCCTAGCTACAGATCTAACTACTACAACATCTCGCTGCCACAAACCCTAACTGGCAATGTCCTGCTCACATTTGCTAGAAGGAATATCCCTACAGAGTGGCCTGATGGACAGGAGCTGACAAAAGGCTGGGTCCAAAAATATGATACCTGGATGGACTATTTTCTGGGAAAGGTTATCTTGTGAAGGGGCCTAAGTAGAGCTGATTAGCTACAGAAATTGCTTTTCTGAGTGATAAAAATGATTCCCTTCAATCTCTTACACCACAGCCATGGCAAACAACAATTTCAGATATAATTCTCTTCTTCCTCTGCATATTACCTTTATCTAAAAAAATGTTATAAAAAAAAAAAAATCTGCCTTGCTTTCAGGATTGCCTCAATACTATTTTCCCCTAGGCCTCAATTTCCACCCTTCCCTTTCAGTCCCCAAACTGAGCTTAAAGTGACTACAGTTACCTGGTATTACCCAGAAGACAGATTGCAGAGTAGTTCCAGGAATTATCTGCTTTCAGTTCTCTGGCCCATGAACTCCTGAGCTGAGAGAAGAGAACAGCACTTTTTCTCTGAAGGAATGAAGATTTAAAACTCAGTGATAGAAGAAGGACAGATGCTAAGAATAGCAGCCTGTGTTGCTCTGGGAGTGCCTCGGGCACTTTTCTGCCTCAAGGCTCTGGAGGTATGGCTGTTTCCTCCCCATTAAAAACACCCCAGGAATACAGATATATCAAGCAGCCTCTACCTCCCAGCTTTACTACTCAGACAAGATAAACATAATGAAATGCCAGGACAACTTATCAGCCAACCTTCCTAAAATAAAGTCTAAGCAAGGGACAGTTGACTGGAGCACCTCTGATTCCCAGAAAACTGTCATGCAGAAAAGCGTCTACAAGGACATACCAAAGCCACTTTGCTTCCAGGCCCTGCCTCTGGCAAGAGCAGCACTCTCTGCTCCAGGAAGGCTCTGTATTTCAGGGAACTGCCAAGGAATGGGGGCAGTTCTAGCTTCTGCCTTATCTACTCCAGGACAGGTCAGCCCAGTCTGCAAATCACAGCCAGCAATATCCGCCACGCAACCTCCATGAAACAAAGAGGTCCTTCCAGGCAAACTCCCATTTGCCTCAATCACGTGAAATGCCACAACCACAATCAGCACTACCTCAACACTCCTTCTTGGAAGCTGCACTGTGACTTGCACAGAGTCAAAACTAGCCTCCTCTGCACAGGGATAAAGAGCCTTTGGGAAAGCCCAGGTGTTACTCAACCATCTGAACTGCATTTAATAACAAAAAAAACCCCAAACCAAAACAACCCAGAAAACCCCCCACAAATAAACAAACAAACAAACAAAAAACCAAAAAGAGGGAAAAGCTTATCACAAGATTTCCTGTTGATTACTAAAAGAAACACTATCCACGACCATCACTGCTGGATGTGGATTCACAATATTCCCTACATCCATCAGCACCCTCTCTTCATGTGCACAGCTAGGTTTAGTGGTCCAGTGGTCTTCTTACTGCTGGCCAAATCACTCTTTATTTTGAACACAGAAAACGATTACTCCAATAACTGCAATTATCACATCAGCATTTGGGTTCACTTGCAAACACATGGTTTTAACCATTGCAAACAATATGGTTTTAATTGACAAATCATTACAACCAGCACAACTACTGGCCCGGGAGTGTACTTGGAATAGTAAAAAACACCCAAAGCCCATCACAAGCCATTAGTCGACTTTTTGAGGAAAAATCACATATAACTCACAACACAGAGTCCCACATCTCTCTCACAGACCTCCTCTTTTTGTCGTTCCTCCCTTCAGGCTGCAGTGTCTCCTGTCTGTCCCTACAGGGTACCTGATCTATGTTGAGAAGAGGCATTGCACTTGCCCTTCCCTGAAACACTATGTGGAGCTCAGGAGTCCTGTATGTCAGCACCAACTTCAGTTTCCATGCTCCATGTCTGCCTGGCAGATTTCCCAATGCATGTCATGGTTCAGCACTGAAGCACCACGTAAGTATCAGAGAACGGGTCAGGTTGGAAAGGACCTCAGTGGGTCATCCAGTGCAACCCCCTGCTCAAGCAGAGTCATCCCAGAGCACCTGGCACTGGATTGCACCCAAATGGCCCTTGAATATCCAATGAAGGAGACTCCACAATCTGTTTGGAAAATCTTTTTTCGAGGCTGAACAGACCCAGCTCCCTCAACCTGCTCTCATTCGAGAGATGCTCCAGTCCCTTAATCAGCTTTGTCGCTCTCTGCTGGAGCCCCACATGTAACATGCCCTGAGGAGTCCAGAACTGGACACGGTACTCCAGGTGTGGCCTCACCAACACTGGGTAGAGGAGNTGCCGGCCGCGGCCACGCCCCCGCGCCCGCGCCGCTTCCGCCCTCACAGGCGCGTCACTACCGCCCGGCCAGGGCGGCCCAGCGGGGCCGCGGGCCGAGAGGAAGTGACAACACAATCGTGGGATGTCCTGGGCTGGGAGGGACAGCCGAGGATCATCAAGTCCAGCTGCTGGCCCTGCACAGGACAGCCCAACAGTCACACCGTGTCCCTGAGAACGCTGGCCAAACGCCCCCNTCAGGAGTCCTGTATGTCAGCACCAACTTCAGTTTCCATGCTCCATGTCTGCCTGGCAGATTTCCCAATGCATGTCATGGTTCAGCACTGAAGCACCACGTAAGTATCAGAGAACGGGTCAGGTTGGAAAGGACCTCAGTGGGTCATCCAGTGCAACCCCCTGCTCAAGCAGAGTCATCCCAGAGCACCTGGCACTGGATTGCACCCAAATGGCCCTTGAATATCCAATGAAGGAGACTCCACAATCTGTTTGGAAAATCTTTTTTCGAGGCTGAACAGACCCAGCTCCCTCAACCTGCTCTCATTCGAGAGATGCTCCAGTCCCTTAATCAGCTTTGTCGCTCTCTGCTTGAGCCCCACATGTAACATGCCCTGAGGAGTCCAGAACTGGACACGGTACTCCAGGTGTGGCCTCACCAACACTGGGTAGAGGAGCAGAATCACCTCCCTCGACCTGCAGGCAATGCTCGTCCTAATGCACCCAGGATAAGAAGTGCAACGAACCATTTTCCAACCCTGCTATCCCTCCCTAACAGGCCCTGCTAAGCTCTCCCGCCCAACAGCTGGCGGGGGATCCCGACGGGCAGCACCTGTGGCCCCCAGACGTGACAGGCCGCAGTGCCGGCACAGCCTCCCGCGGAGGCCCCGCTCGGGCCCGACGGGAGGGAACGCACCGGAGCCGCGGCTGCCCTCCGGAGCTGTTCCCGGAGCCGCCGGAGCCGCCTGAGCCCGNAAACCTTTTCCTGATACCCAACCTAAACCTGCCCTGGCACAGCTTCAGGCCACTCCCTCGGCTCCTGTCGCTGGTCACTGCAGGGAGGAGATCAGTGCCTGCCCTCCTCTTGCCCTCTTATGGGAGACGAACATCACTAGGAGGTCTCCCCTCAGTCTCCTCCAGGCTGAACAGACCAAGTGACCTCAGCTGCTCCTAACAGACTCCCACTCCAGACCCTTCAGCATCCTCATGGCCCTCCTTTGGCCACTGTAATAGTTCAGCCCAACTTCTGCACCTGGCTGCTTCTTTGCTTCCCCGTTATTTGGTACAGAGCATGGCAAGCAAAAGGGGCAATCTGACTCACCCGTCTCCGCTGCTCATGTTTAGAGCTGTGCAATTTAAAGGCTGACTTAACAAATACAGAATTTTTAAGAATGTAGCGCTATTTTGTTACCGTGTTGCTTTCATGCTTTCTTTTGTGCACACAGTCAAGAAACCAAGGTCTCCCAGCACAAACGCTCATGAAAAATGAATTGCGAGAGCACATCTGTAAACATTAAACCCACACTTTAAAGGGCTATGTGCTGCACATGACAGAGGTATTTTGAATGCTTTTCCACTTCAGGATCAGAAACAATTTCTCAAAACTTATGTAAACAGTTACAACTTCACACCATTTGAATAGCAAATACCAGCTTTTGGATGCACCAGGGAACACTTGTGATTGATATGTAGCATTAAAAGTGGTGCACAGGGGAAGAAAATGAGGCAAGCCTCTTCAAACAGGGAATGCATTTGAAGACATCAGCACCCACTCATGCATATTCAGCTCAGGGGAAAAGGGTAAATTCATTACATAAATTACCTGTTGCAGATTGTTTGCTCGGTTCCACTTCTTTGCGGTGGGAAGCGCAGACTGAGGTGGGGGAGTGACGTTGGACCCAGTGGAGTTGCAAAGGAGATCAGCAGCCAGCAGCAGCAGCTTCCCTGTTTCTCAGCATGCAGGAGTTCTTGCCCTTGTTATGTTTTAATGATGGGCCTGGTAAGACACATAAGTATGGAAAGCATAAGGATACGAGGCTTGAGCACTAAGGACCAGGGTAGGAGCTATTGAAACACTCTATGAATAGTGGAAAATCCTGCCAAAAACTCAAAGCAGAAGAAAAATCAGATCTAGCTGAGTCTGAGCAAGGAGCATGTGCGTGGGTGTCAGGACCTGTCAGAAATAAAATGGGGAAGCAGATGTAAGAATCAACAATCCTGATCCTATTCTGATCCATTTTTATTTATATACTGCTGACGGAAAGCCCTCCAAATGCTTTTTGCTGCTTGGTGAAATCCAGTTCAAACCATTTACAAAATTCAAGAGAAAGCAAGAGGTGATGGCAGGCTGATGCAGTCCCTTCCCATGTCCCACTCCCAACCTGAGGAAGAGGAGCCAGCAAGTTTGCAAAATCCATCATTAAAGGATAAAAAGAGAGCTAACACAGAGACAGAAAAGGAAGACTGGATCTTAGGCTGGGTGGGCAGAACAGCAGGGATACAGCAAGTTCTAGGTGAGAAGCAATAGCAGGGTAGCACTGGACTGGATAAAGCACTGGGAAAATTCTGGTAGTGGGTGAGAGGCTGTAAGTGGTTGTGAACTCCTAGGTAATGTTGTCATATTTCAAACTCCTTTCCTGTGCAGACAAGATCTATCTAACCAGGCACAAGTAGGTGTGGACAACAGCACTGAAAGAGTCTGGAGGCAAATCAGGAGAGCAGCTGCTTGACACAGTGTTTAATTCAACTGCAAAGGTACCAGTTTCCATCCGGCTGCATGGCTTGGCTCATGGAACTGGCTGGTGGAGATGGAGCAACACCATTCCTAGCCAATGGGATACTGGACACAGTTTCTTCTCTCTCCAGAAAAATGTTTACTGGATACATTTCACAACATTGTACTGGCTATTTTTGGTGGTCCTGAGCACAGGACCCTTTTAGTTCAGCAAGGGCTACTCTCAGGGAGCCAACTGGCACCTGTGACCACCAAGCTCACCCTGTACTGCCTTGCATTGGCAAGTTCCAGCCCACAAAAAGTCACACACAGTATCTTTCTTCTCCAACAAATGGAGCACTACTGTCTAGAGCCTTCTTCTGTCTGTTAGCTTTTCCATCACTACAATATTCAAGTGCTTCCACCCTGTCCAGAACGCTTGCATAAAAGCACTTTTTTCCTGTGGGCTAGACCCATTGCAATTATCTATACACAAACTGATCTCTCATCTATTGTGCCACAGCCACAAATTCGTGTGCAGCAGCCAGCCCTTTTAGATTCACATTGTATTTGAACTCATTTTCACATTTCTGAAGCTGCATTTTCCCACCAGAGTGCTTTTTCTGAAATAATAAAAAAAAAAAAATAAAAAGCAAACCAAAACACTCAACCTTCAAAACATTAAATTAACTTGCTCTTTCTTTTGTTATATTTTACTGAGCAAAGTCACCTTGGGCAGGTAATTAGTGCCTCATTTTTCTCACTAGCAAAAGGGAAACAGTAGTATTTTTCCATCTTTGATATTTTTAGGATGGAAAATGTTGCTGCTTAATATTTATTATGATGTTCTAGACCAAAATTTAATAACATAAAACTCAGAACCTGAAGTAAAACTGTAAAAGCGAAGGTGAGCAGAATACAGAGTGCTGCTGTGGTTGTGTTTGGAAGGTGCTGGAAATTCTTGTAGTCTGTTGAAAAGAGTTTGTCAAACATTCAGGCAGAACTGACTGAGTCGCTTTTGCACAAGGTCAGAACACAGATCAGCTCTTACTCCAGACATCCCTCTTGTTTTGGGGGTTTTCAGATCTGAGAGATGTTTTGCTATTGCAGTTGGATGTAAGGTTGAGCTCACCTAACCTTTAGAAGTGTTTGGAGCTCAGGTTTTGCTTCAGGTCTGACTAATGCTTTGCTTGTAGCATTGCCTTAGAAGATCCGGCAGGAAGGGACATCTGTCCCTTGTTCTGTGTCTGGTGGCAATTAGCGCCTCGTCTGAGTGCACAGTAACGATCAGTAGATGCTCACGAGATGTTGAAACGAGATAAACAGTGTTTTGTCCTTTGGGAGTGAAAAGTAAAAGGTGAAGTACCTTATTCCTCTAGGCATATAGATGCTCTAACTATAACATTAATATCTGTATTACCTCTGAGGTATTTGTACTGCAGGGAGATAAAATAAGGGCCAGGTGCAGCCCCCTTTCCTTTTGCACCAGCTTTCTTCAGACTCAGGTATCTGGAGCCACTTTTTCCACAAACTTCCTCACAAACATGTGGCTTTCCTCTTCCCCTAGAATTGGGACTTTGGGGTAAAATGCAGTGGAGTGGAACAAATTAGAGCCTGAAGTTGATGGGAGTACATTCCTGTACCCCTTCTCAACCACTCGTTTCTCCTCCTCCTCAACTCCTTCTACTTCTACACTTTCTCCTCTATCATCCAAGCCTACTGTTCAACCCTGCAGTCACAGCTTTAACCATCACTCATCAGCATCACATTACTTATTCCTCATGAGTGCCAGAGCCCTTCTGATGCCCTGTGCCTGCACATCAGACTGTAAGTTCTCCAGGGCACAACGTGTTTCACGTAGGGCTCCGGCTGAAGCACTCAGGCAATGCTGGGAACCACCCCCGCTTCATTCCCCCCCTCCCCCCCAATAAAGAGTAAAAATGCAATTTCTTCAGTGCACACATGAGTATACAATTACTCTTGTACTGCTGGCGCAGGTTAAAATGGTACCTCTTTGTATGACTGCTCTGAACTCGTGTCTCTGATGCACCTTGAACTGGTTGGTAAGGAAAAGCTGGATTGCAAAGTTCTCTGTCGTTAAGTGTTACTGGGAAGACTCTTAGCTGTGAACTCCAAAATGCCATTCTTCACATTGCATCCACACAGTTTTGCATGCTCACAGTAATAACCTTTGTTAACTTAAAGAAAAGCATGTTTCTGAAACAAAGATACATCAGTGAAACAAAGGTAACAAAAAATAGACCACAAAGAGTAGAATGTCCCTGGAGGAGAGCACAGATGAGAACAGTGTTCCATGCACATTCTTTTATTCTGTGGCTCCTTTCCACACTCCAGAGCACCCCCAGGCCTGAGAGTCCTGAGCGGGGCTGACCTGGCTGCCCACGTGGGAGCACAGCAGAGCAGTGTGGCTGCAGGCTAATGCTTTTATTTCTGCAAAGTGTGTTCCTAAGAGCATGCTAACAGGAGGTAGGGATCAAATCCATGCTTCTTGCATAACTGAACAGAGCATTCCCGCTAGGCTACCTGGCAAGAGATCAAACCTCCTATACCAGGCCTTTATAAAAAAATAAATCAAAGAGAGAAATATTAAGAACAGCCATGGCTAAGAGAAAAGCAACATATATTCTAAGGTCATCCATTTAGCCATGCTCCCTACAGGCCCAAATTACTTGTTTAATTTTAAAGTCAACACATACAAGACTCACAGAAGCTGCAACATTCTATTACACCCTCACACTCTGTAACAACCATGCACACAATCCTATACTCACATTCTGTAACACCCAGCTATTTGCCATGCAGTCCCAGCCACCATTTCGCATTCAAGCCAGAAGCCAGCTACCCAAAGCTTCTCTCCTTTGCTGCAACCGTAAGCCACATGGCTGGCTGTCCTTCTTCTGCAAAGTCAGGAAGTGCCACGAATTCACTAATTGCCCTCTGCCACGTGAAGAGGGCATGAACCCAAGGGAGAAGGAGCTGGCTACAATTCCCAGATACCATGTTAGTGAGTCATCATGAAGATCGTTCTTCTTTTGATTCTGACATCCATTAAGTTCATTTAGGAGAGTGTGGGTGCTAAATATTAGATGTTGCTTCCAAAAAAATTGATTTTGTTTTCCCATCCTGAAAGACTCAAATAAAAATCAGCATTCTGATGAAAATTCACTGCACTCTCTACCCAGCTTTGGACATTACTTTTTGTTTGTTTGTTTGTTTTTTGAGTGGTTTTTGTTTGTTTGTTTGTTTTTTAATTCTTCTGGACTTTTAATTCCTAAAAGGAGAAGAAGAAAGATGGAACATTTCTTCCTTGTTATAAAAATAGCTCTTTTAAAAATTCATGGTTTTCAAATCACATATATTTAAACTAGGAACTTTTATAGTATTTTATCAGTTTCCAGCATTAGCTTCAATGCTTTCAAATGTACGTTTTAACGCTTCAAGACATAAGTCATTGCTGGATACAAGTTAGGGGATTTCTGAATATATTTGGAAAGTTAATAAAAAGAGAAGCATGAAAAGATATGCAAGACCCTACGTTAAAGATTAGGACTAAAAGGAACTGGAGAGAAAGATGTTCTAGTAAAAGCCTACTGAAAATATTAGTGTGTATTAAGACATTCTGACAAATGCTTGTATGAATAGTGACAGCAGGCCACTCAAATAATTTTAGGACAGTCTGTTTCCAAACAGAATAATGAGAGGTAAAAGCAAGGGGGAAAAAAATCCCAATAAGCTTTCAGTAAATAATTCATTTTCGTTTTTGTCATCATCAATTAGGATTCAGCCCTGCACCATTTAATTGTACTTTTGACATTGCCTCCTAAAAACATATTTCAGTAAATTAAGTAATAGGTGGTTAAGAAAAATTTGCACTTAAATGGAATTTGCACTTTAACAAAAGCTTGTTCCTGCAGGGTTAGTTTCAAGCTGGAAATAATTTTTCATCTTTTCAAACATAAAAGCTAAATAACAGAAATCAATATTCCCTGGGAATGAGACTCATACCTCTGAGAAGTTCATCCAAATTCCTTGCTGTCAATAGCAAGCTCCTGTTTTAGGATTTAAGGGGATGTTCAAATGGTTGGTTTGTGCAAATAATTGATTATTTGATTTAGTTGTTGAACCAAAAAATTAAACTCTGCTTTTTTTCCAAAGACAAGCCCAAAATATTGTTTTAAGTGTATTTGGTAAATAATAAAGCCTCCATAGTTTCAGGGTAAGTTATTTGCTATTTTTTTGGTTGGAACCAACATAAGTTCTGTAACCATTTTTTCCAGATATGTGCAATAAAAGCAAAGGACTAGATTCATAGAAGAGCCTAGGTGTTATATTCAGAGATTTTTTTTCCCAGTTTCTACTCAAATGGAAATTTAGTGAAAACTCAAAATTCCTACCTGAAATATTTTCTTTCTGAATGAGCAGTGAAATACATGTTAAACATTTCCAATGAAACCATTTGTTTTGCATTTCAATCTTTCAGATGCTTTGTATTGCTTTTCAGTATTCACATGAAGCTATTTCACATCAAAGCTTACTATATGAGGCTATTATAATTCCTCTGTGCTGCAGGCCAAATTTCCTGGTGGTCCTTAAAATTATGCCATATTAACTGCCTTGTAATAGCTGTATGCCAAGCTGCCATGTTAATTCCACAGGATTTTTCTCTAGAAAAATGAATTTTTTTTGCATTCATGTTATAACATCAGGTCCCTACTTAATTCTAAGACTTGCAGTTGTAATCTTTCTTTTCATTTACAAAGCAGTAGGATACATAGCTCCCACTTCAGCCTTTAATTCCCCTTCCATTTTAGAGTGATGTGAAGAGGCCAAAATAATAGTGTGCAACACAACATATATTTTAACAGCATTTTTGTCATTGTTTCATAATAAAACCGGTGCATTTGTTTAGTAAGTACTTCTATTTAGAAAGTATTTCTACATGCTAGTGAAACTGCTTAGCTCATTTAGGAAAAAAAAGATAAAGCTAAGCATCTACAGATAACTCCAGGCTTTAAGTTTTTCCTGTTCCTGAGAGATGACAAAGGGCTTAGAAAAAAAACCCACCAAATGTCCTCATTGTTTTAAATCTCAAAAATATTCAGTGAGTGCTTTTTAAATTCAGAAATAATTTTTCATTGTTTATTTTGACAAATAAACAATTTATGACTACGTCCATTTTACCATGGCCTTCAGTTGTAGGTGAGCACATTCACTACTCTGAGTCAGGATCTTCATCAGGAAGAGATGACCACAGCCAAGCTCCTAACCTCCCAGCTCAGGCTGAGCTTCAATCAACAACAAAGGATGTGTTCTCAGAACTACACAGAACATGAATTTGACCTTGAATTTCCCACTGAGTCCAGAGCATCAGGGTTGAGCCCAGAAATCCTGTAAGTTTGTTTGAGGAGGCCTCTGTCTATTTTTATCCAAGTATTTTACTGCCAGGCAGAGGTGCTGAGTTGGATTGCTGAAGACAGGCTGCATCCTGCCCTGAACAGTGAGAGAGCACCCGTGTCCTCTGCCTGCAAAGCCTTGGGGCACTCCTGCCTTTAACGGGGGCAGTTGTGGACCTGTCCACGTGTGGAGCAGGGACTTGACCTTTCTGGCATGCAGGGAAATAGGTAAGCAGAGAGATGGCCAGGACAGGCCAGTCCAACAGCATAAGGAGCAAGAAGCTGGCTTGTAAGGAAGAGTCAAAGCTGGCTTGTAAGGAAGAGTCAAAGGGCTCAGGACCTCCACAGAACAACTGCTGCAGGAGAGAAAGAATATCTGAAAGGATCCAATCATATAAACATAAGGAAGAGAAGGATTTGTGAGTGCACCTCAAAATGAGTATGTAGGACTTATCAAAAGGCAAATAAAAATATAAACAAGCTACAAGAATATCCCTTAAAATTCAAATTGGTCTAGTAGTGGTGGCACTATATCCAGAGGACAGCTGGGGCAGCACCTACCTTTTATTATGCTGACTGGGATTTGCAACTGGGAGCTCCTGACTTTATTTTGCTCTTAATTCACAGAATCACAGAGTGTCTGGGGTTGATAGGTCCTCTGGAGATCATCTAGCCCAACTTTCCTGCTAAAGCAGGTTGCACAGGATCACATCCAGCTGGGTTTTGAATATCACCAAGGAGACTCCATAGCCTCTCTGGACATCCTGTTCCAGTGCTCTGTCACTCTCAAAGTAAAAAAGTTTCTCTTAATATTCAGATAGAACTTCCTGTGTTTCTGTTTGTGCCCTATGCCTCTTATCCCGTTGCTGTGCCCCTCTGAAGAGAGTCTGGCCCCATCCTCTTGACTGTATTCCTGATAGTCATGCAAATTCCATGACTATCCACAACATTCCACCTTGTCTTTTATCATTGCAGAGCAGCCCGTCTGAACCAGCACCAGCAATGATGAGGTAGTTTTGCTCCTTTTCGTCTTTGAAAATCCAGCCAGAACAGGCAGACTATCACATTAAGGGTTCCTCCATTCCCCCTGTGAATATAGGCAGCAGGAGCTTGGCTTTGAGTACCCACCATTACCTTCACAGGAGGGAAGGAAAAAAAATTAATGCCAAGCCCAATATTGTTTCAGTCACATTTGGTATTTTATGGGCCTGTTTTGTTCAGTTTGGTAAAATACTGTTGATGTCCTGAAATATATGGTCTGAAATACAGGAATGTTATGGAAGAATCCCCCCGCTGCAGAATCTCAGCCTCTCCATTTCCAGGAGCTCAGGACAACATGACAAACTAGTGCCAGGTTTTCATTAAGAACAATTGGTTTTATTTAGATCCTCCTGAAAATTGATTTTGGTCTTTTTAAACTGACCGGCTTCATTCCAGAACCACCAGAGCTGAAGAATAAATATCACATTTTTTTTATGACATCAAAACTCATGCCATATCAATAAAGTGTTATCTGCATCTGAAAGACTGGCAGAAGGAGGTAAGTGGAAGCTGCTGATGCTCCAGCTAGACAGACTTTTGAGCTTGGCTTGAACTCACTAATTTCAAAATGAGGCCTCATGCACCTGCTTGCCTGGAGCAGCTTACAGGATTGGGGTCAGAACTGCAGCTACCAGGGAAGCCTCTCCCTCAACCCTGCCTCCAGTTTTTTCTTATCATCGTCATGCTTATATCATCTTTAGTAGCACTTATGCAGCCTGATCTCTCTAAACTATGTAATACTAGTGTAAGAAAAAAACAATGCTTGTCTGCCCTTTTCTACTCTCTCCTTCTCATTATTTATTATTATTGTTGTTAGTATTATTTTTTTTTAAATGATGACTCTGTGAGAATGCCAGATTTATTTTGGCAGATATGGCTGCTAATTCATATCTACGATCCCTGAGAGACACGATCTGAATTTGGGATGTCTCTCTATTTATAATCCATTTGTTATCTTAATAAATATTTGTGATTTGTTTATCTGACACAGATGACATGTTTATTATTACAAATATGCTCCTTGGCCATGATTCACATTGGTCTCTATTATTTTGTACTGTTTTCATTTATCTGTAGGCAGCTCATGCTGCTTTATATATTCTGTCACAGTTGGTTGTTTTGCCTTTTTGTGCTGATCTCTGTAAAAAAAGCCCAAAACATCACATAAAAAATTAAAACCCAATGAGAATGTGTCCAGAATCACCACTCTATGACAGCCATCCAGCAGTAATTTCAATGTGAAACAGAGTACAAACCTGAACAGATGGGAAGCTTTTAAACAAATCGTAACTTAAGTCATCAGCAAATAGCTCTGGCTTCTTTAGGATCCAGATCTATATGCTTTTCAAATCTTACAAAGTGGACTTCAACCCAACTTTCAAGTTTTGAGTCTCCTTTTGACTGTACTCAGCGTGTCTTTATAACAAATATTCAGCCATTCTCTTCAGTACTGAGAGCACCTTTCTGCCTCCTTTTGCACATTCACTTTTCTTCCACAACTTCCACACCAGTCTTGCCTGCAGACTGAGCATCAGCCTTCCCTTTGCCTCAGTTCTGCTCAGCGCAGTGACTGACAGCCTGTGCATCCTCAGTCCCTGCCCTCTGTCACTTCCACCGGTCTCCCTGTGTGTCACACTGCCCAATTCACATTAGTTTTTGTTCCCACCATCCAGCCACTGTTACTGCTTGTGGCTCCTTAGCCCTCCCTCCTTCCAGGGACAAGACCCTTTGTCCTGTACCATTTCTTTGCTTCTCAAGGTGAGCACTGCAGAGATGCTGCAAGAGGGAATGAGTAACTGAACTGTTATCTCTGCAAAGGATGGAACAACAAAGCGGTGCTGCTGTGAGCTGTGGGGATTTTTGGTTTTTTCTTCTTTTAAAAATGAGTGTAGTGTTGTTTCAGAAGATATTACAGTTCACTATCAGAAAAGATCTGCTAGGCTGCTCTTACTCGAGAGGTGTGCAAATAAGGTAGCCAGAAAATCTGTGGGGAGTTTCTCTCTGGCCAAGGTAAATATTGTAAGTTTTCAGCAGCTTGCCTTGTCACCAGATTGGCTTCAACCGTTGCCAAAATCCCATCAGTTGTGAAGAAATTCACAAGACTGAATGGCTTGCACCCGGAGATTAACCTTATGTTAAGCTAATTTGTCTAACACGAAAGCTAGACCCATGATCTGCCACCATTTGACCTATCTCCTGCTCTTTACATCTGGGCCTCCCAAAACAGAGGGGTCTTTTGTGTCCCTTGCATGAGGCAGAGGTTCTACCCTGTGGAGTCAGTTGCAGCCATATGGATGGTGGTGGATGTCTGAAACAGTTCCATTGTGTTCCTCAAAGAAAAGTCTAGGGCAAGTTCTTTCAGTTTTGAGTTTTGTCTCTTCATATGCTCCTTGAAATTCTTTCAGACACCAAAATAGAACACAGAAGTATTTGTCACAAGTCAGCATGTCTGAGCGGAGGGGATCCTGTCTGCAAGTAGATTTGAAGGCAAAGGCTGACCTGAGGAAAAGCCTGACCCCATAAATGATGAGCAGCAAGAGATAGGAGCACATCTCAGCAGTGACCTCTTCAGCAAACATTTGGGCTGCCTCTAGTTAGACCACGCTGCCTATCAGGAAGCCTGAAAGATTACCTCAAAAGCCAAAAACCCCCAAAGATTCGAGTTTTTAGAAAATTACATCATTTAAAGAGATCAGTCCGTTTATCTTGCTAAAAATACTGTCATCAGGTGATTTGATCAGTCATCTTCAAGGAGAGAAAAACTTTAGAACTAAGGAGCTTTTTACCCTGGTGGAAAATGGCATAATTACTTATGTCTGGAAAATAAAAAGGATAAATTCATATAAGAAAAATATTCCAACTTGTTAACCATGACAGAGATTAACCACAGTGACAAAATATCATGGAATGAGACAAATTTACTAACTTTTAGTGTCTTCTCAGATGTACCAGAAGCATTTCTGGAGATATATTTTTCTTAAACTCACATTCCAACCTGCATGAGATTATACAGTACGTAGCACATCAGGCCAGATGCTTTATTGATTTGTCCTGGCCTTAATTTCCCAGAGAAGTCAGCATCTGTTTCCCTCTGTTATGAAACCTGAGCACAGACCAAACAAGCCACACTGTCAAGGTGAAACAGGACTGCACTGAGGGTCTGTAATCAGAAAAGGCTCTCCATGCTTCAGATGAGGATTGAGTGAAGGCAGGAAGAGTCCTCCATCTTTAGTCCTGCAGCTAAAAACCAGCTGTTACGGTCTGCAGTCTTATCTTCTTTAAGCTGAATTTTGCAACAAGGTGAACTTTCTTGTGTTAGGACTGTTGAATTGTTAATTCATACTGATAGCACAAAATTAGAAGCAAAGGGAAAATATATTCTATATACCAAACAGAAGGAGTTGAAATGTAGTAAGGACAAATGCTTCTTCTTCTGTAATTTCTTTTCTCTTCAGTGGAACACAGCTAAGCTGACATAAATATTTTAAACAGCTGCTCATCAGAAAAATGCTGTATTGTAGGCTGAGTTGAAATGCATCCTGTTCATGAAGGTTTTTTGTTTTCCTGAAAATTGCAGAAAAAAACTCCTAGTTGGAGTATGAGTTTAGACTTAACATTATTCAATTTATTTTTATTTTTTATCTTTCTTTTTCCTGTGTATCTCAGGCAAGGTCAGATCACACAAACCTGTCCCCTCTGAAAATCTCCGTATAATTTGGAGGAGCCAGTCAGATAATATTGGGAGAATCGAGCTCATATTCAGGGTTTTTTTCATTTTACTGCAGTATTTACAAAACATTGAACAACTGTCAGCTCAAACAAAAACCTGACTGACTCTGAAGAAAACATCTCTGTGTAGCTTTTGCTCTTTAGAATTAATCAATTAAGTGGTGTCGCGGTTTGGACAGGTGTTTACCAAGAAAGGCGGGAGCCTCCCTTGGAATGAGAAATGTAAACCCCCTTTCCCTTTGAATTAGTAGTATTTTGAAATCAGGCAAAGATAGGGAATAGGAGTAACAAATCTTTNGGTGGCCATGTGGTCCGGCCGGGACCGGGAGAAAAGACTTCGAATCTCGGGATCCCCAGGTGAACAGAGTTCCCGGGACGCCTCGGCAGGCGGGGTGGGGGTGCGAGCTGGTGCGGCTGGAACTCGGAGCGGTGCCGAAGAAACGGCCGGGACTGGGTGAAAGGCGGGCTCAGGATCTCGGGATCCCAGGTGGAAAGAGTTCCCCTCTCAGTGAGATATTAACGAGGCACCAACCTCTGCAGCCGCGGCAGGAGAAACAGGCTGGGCTGGACCGCGGTGATGAGCGAGCTCCTCTCCCCCGGTCACAGCCAAATGCGTCCTCCTCCCAAAGCCGAGAGCAGCAGCAGCAGCCAGGGCGGGGCTCCAGAAGGCCGAGCCGGCGAGCGGGACCGGGCTGTGTCCCAGCCCCCACCAGCTCCACCCCCCGCGGTGTCTCTGTCCCTCCTGAGGAACCCCCAGACAGGGAGGTGCTGCACCCACATGCCCACCGGGCTCAGCCATTTCTATTGTTTCTCCTTAAGTACCTGCTATTTGCATTTCTAAAGAGGAAAAAATTTCTCTAAAAAAACGTAGACAAGTGGTCAAAGCTTAATTTCATGAAAAAGGCAGGAGATATTGTAACATTCAGCAACATGAAAAGGGGAAGTGCAATCTGAAGAGAGACCTTGATTCCTTTTAATTTGCAGTAAATAACAGAAGGCTGCAGTAGCACAGTTCAAATACAGTCAAGACTTTAAAATGTGTCAAAACCACACATCTCAACTAAGGCTACAATCCAGAATTTGTACCTTGTCCTGATGAGCAGCTGTTTTAAATATTTATATGGCAGTTCAGCTGTACTCAACTGAAGAGGAAAAAACCTCAACCAAAATTGAAAGAAACTGAAGTATTTGTCCTTACCACATCTCAGCTCTTTATGTTTGATTTATAAATTGAGATGTTTCCCACTGCTTCTGGTTTTATGGGTTCAATGTGAATTAACAATTCAGTAGCCACAACGCAAGAGACAGAGAGATTTCACCTTGTTGCAGATGTCAGGACTGCAGACCACAACACCTGGCTTTTAGGTGCTGGACTAGAGGGCGCCAGAGAACTACTCCCACCTTTACTCAGTGTTCACCTGAAGCAGAGGAAACACTGTTGTAGATTCGTATGTTTTCTAATTACAGGCACTGAGTGGTGTCCTGTGTGATTGTGTGCAACACACTTCTCTTGTGTTAGCTTCATTTTATCCATCTGTTTTATAGGTGTAAGCAGATAGTTGGCTTGGACTCAGGTTGCTGAGTCCATCTCTCATTGATCTGAACAGTTTTGGATGCAGACTCAAGTGAAAGAAGCTTGAGTGAAAAAAACATTCAGGTGATGCACTTTTTTTTTTCTCTGTCCATGAATTATGCATGAGAACATTATGATTGTCTTGATTCTATCCTCTATATTGAAATTATTCATCTAATTCTTGCAGAATTTCTTTTGGTCTGCAAGCTCTTTGCAAGCAGTTCTGAGAATCTCTACTTGAGCAGCTGCTAACTTCCAGGTGAGGCTGAAAATGCCCCTGTCTTCACCTAAAAATTGGAATGGAAAATGGCAATACAGGACCATGATTCTTGCATCTCTTACCTACCATCTTTAATTCTGTGGGGGTTTATATGGTTTGTTCAATGCTTCCTTGTGTGTACTCATTATGAGCTTAGATCTGGTGGGAAATATCAGCTGTGGGGATTTCACTTGCCTTTCTGACAGGAAGGGGAGAAAATGTTAGGTTAATTAAGGTGAGTTGGCCAACATTAAATGTGCCTTTCCTTAAGTACCAAGGACTTGACCTTAAACACCAATAATCTTTGTTGTATTCTGTGTCCTTGTACACACCTTCCTAAATTGTCTTTCTCCTCAAACAAAGACAATAGAAATGAAGGTCTTATAGAAGTATAAAAAACCTTATCATAAGCTTATAATAATAAGTGCACAGAATAGCTGGGAACCCAAGCTATATGCCTTGTTTCTCCAACTGGAAGGACTCTGAATATTGAATTAGCAGGGGTAAGTTGTTACCTTGCAAGGCTGAGACATGGAAGGTGGAGGAAATTGGGATCAAATGCAAGAAATTAGGAAAAGACTGCTTGGATTTGCTGTGATAACCTCCTGTCCAAAAGGAGATAGAGTGTAACTGAGAGGAAGGGAATGCCTCAAACAGCATTTCAAATGGAAAAACATGGGAAGTCTCTAACTGTCAAAAGGCTGGAGTGATTTTTTCACATCAAGTTTCAGTGAGGTGTTGAAAATTAAAGTGAGATTAGGACCTGTCAGAAAATGTTACAAGAACACTCTGCAGTTAAAGTTTTCTGTAGTTGAAACACTCAAAGGTGTTACTACCTTCCCTATCATGTATGCATATTAGTATACGTTTATTTATGGATTCATTTTACTCTGAGTTAAATAGCTAAAGAAATATAAGATTAAGTCATGTAGTATTAAACCTTTCCATTAAATCCTGGGGCTTGACTCATTTGCATTTTGTTGTGGCTTTATAATGCATGCATATTTTAATTACTACTGCTGCACTTTATTTGTAATTGTCTGTGCAATGCCCAAGCACCTTGCTAAGTGGATAAGGAAAGCACTTTATTCCATAAGAACATAATTAATCCATTATTATTCATTATTATTTTTTCTGGAATGGACTGAAAGTAATCAGTACTTTGAAAAATACAATACCAACAAATTATCTATGGCAAAAATAATTTTAACAGAATTCAGGCTTTCCTTATCTTCACCATTGTTTTCTTCCAGATAATATCTCTCCTAAAGAGAGAAACAGCAGCATTTAATGACCTGAAGTCTGGGCTAAATGCCAAAGATGTTTGAAATCAGAGATCTGTTGTGTTTTGTGTGTGTGGTGTCATCATTTGTTTCCCTCCCCTGCCCGTTCTCTCCTGCTGCATCCTCTCTCCCCAGCTTCCTGCATGGCCTTGGACAAATCATTTAACCATTCTAGGTCTGCATTTCCCTTTTTCTGACGGCTACAATCCTACCATTCACCTTTTACAGAATAGTACTTCACCACTGGGCAGAGCTTTGCAAATGATGTATTGTGGCAGCATAATCAAAGGGCCACAATGATGGCTGAATAAAAGAGGAGGCGTTTTCCAGCTATGCAGGACCTTGCTCACAGAGAGAAAGAAGACATTCAGTTTCTGGTGATGTCCTTGCAGATTCCTCCTGGATGAATACCCCATCTTTACTGAATTTTCTTATTACAGATAATTATGCAACTCTATTAACTCTTGAAGTTTTGTAAGGAGATTCCTGCATAGACCCTCATGTTAGGTACATAAGCATTCTGCTGCATTTCCTGTGGAACATGCTCTCTATAGAAACCTGGAAGGTCACAGCTGGTCATAGCATTTTTGTCCACCAGTCACTACACCTGCACAGAAAAGAAGTTTGTTTCTGATTCTCCTACTAATCTGCTTGGTTTTAGCTTACCAATACAAGGCCATAAGTCTCTGTTTAATTTATGGCAAAGATTTGTTAGTACAAATTACGCTAATGAGGCCGGCCAAACAAATGAAAGGTGCAGAAACAGTGAGTGAATACATCAGGATCACTCTGTGCAGTCAAAGTCACATTTTCTGATAGGCATTGAAGCACCATGATACAAGACTTCCAAGCTGTTTTGCCCCATTCCAAATCATCCAGATCAGGATTATTTTTTCTTTTTAGTTAGTATTTCCTTAAGAATACATGCCATGACCTGGCTGACTACCTGGATAGGCCAGCGTGATGTCTATGACTCTTATTTCTTCATCTCTTTTATCCAGCGGAGCTGCAAAGGAACATGATGTCCACTGCAAAACCAGAACTCTGCACAGGGCTTGCCTCCTCTGTTCTGACAAATAAGCAATCTGTGCCTGCAGTCCCTCCTAAAAATGCTCTCTCTGTGTGTGTGTACATACATGCATGAGTGTGCATATAGCCACTCCTGTTTGTATCCCAGAATGTGCTAATGCCAAAAGCATAGTATTTCCAGTGCTGTCCCTGGGCTCTGTTTCTGCAAGGCAAGACTGAAATATTGCTGTTCAGTAGTGCCTTTGAAAGCAGACAGCATGCCAGCACAATTTCTCAAACAATCACTTCCACTCTTCCCCAAAATAGCTTAGGTGTTTTCACCTCCTGTCTTCCTGCGTGTGCCTTTTTTCACATTCCCCTATAACCATTTCTCCCCTTGCTAAATAATGCCAGTTTCTGCTCAGTCAATCTCCTGTCATAAAACATTAATGACACACTAGGCAATGAGATGGAGGAAAGTTTCCCATACAATTTTCCAATAAAATCATAAGTGTGTCAGATTTGAATGGTCATACTCCTCGGAGTTCACTCTGGGGTCTTGCCCCAAAACACAGGGGACATGTGCCAATGTTTCATGATCCCCCAAAGCCACCTCTAGGTGCTTGCAGGAGAACTGTGAATAGCAGTTCTGATTTAGAAGGAGTCTATGAACAGTTTCTAATCTTGGTGATTCTGTTTCCACCAGTTCACATTCTTAAGGCTATCTGTGAACAGAAGAGACTGGAAATACACCTTTCAGCTCATCTGAAACAGAGATTCTCTTTCACATTTCTTCTTTCCTCAGTTCATTAAATCCTTGCTACAGTGCAGGTTTTGCAGATCTGAAAAGGCAAAACGAGAGTAGCTCTATACTCAAAATCATTTAAAATCAGTTGCTTTTCATTCTGTGGCCTTGCACCTTTTGTACAATCAGTCAAATCTACTGACATGCTCATCTAAAACCTGACTGCTCGTTATGCCTCCTGGATCTTCTGCACTCACAGTGATTGGATAGGATTTTACCCATTACATAAATAACTTCATGGATCTACACAGAAGTTCCTGAAAGCAATTTTATGACCCTTAGCCAGGTTATTTACTGATTAATGTAATAGAAAGCACACAGGTAGTCTCTTGAACTCAAGGCTGTAAGTTTGCAAATAGTAATGACATGTGGATTAAGAAGAGCAAGAGAAGATTTTTCTTGAGAAATGCAGAAAACCTTCATGGAGTCTATCAGCAAAGGCCCTGCCTGTCACTTCTCACATCTACAGTACCAACACCCCCAGCTAAACTCCACAATAGGCCCTAGCTTTCTTCCAAAGAACCTAAAGGACACCAAAAATTCGAAGGAAGCAACAAGTTCCTTTAACATCCGTTTTCCTCAGAAACTCCTTTCGAGAGATTTAACCCTGCATCCAGGTTACACAAAGGACACTGAGGTGCTGGAGCAAGTTCAGAGAAGGGCAATGAAGCTGGTGAAGGGTCTGGAGCTCAAGTCATGTGAGGAGTGTCTGAGGGAGCTGGGAGTGTTCAGCCTGGAGAGGAAGAGGCTCAGGGGAGACCTGATCACTCTCTACAACTGCCTGAGAGAAGGCTGTAGTGTGGTGGGGATGAGACTCTTCTCCCAGGCAACCAGTGACAGGGCAAGGGGAAATGACCTCAAGCTGGTCCAGGGGAGGTTTAGGTTGGGTATTACAAAACATTTCTTCACTGCAAGAGTATGTAAGTATTGACACAGGCTGTCCACGGAAGTGTGAAAGTCCCAAATACAAGCAGACATGGTTCTTAGTGCTATGGTTTACCGGGCACGGTGCTGTTCAGTCAAAGGTTGGACTTCATGCTCTTGAAGGTCGTTTCCAACCTTAGTGATTCTATGTTTCTAACCAGGTAAGCTAAACTAGGGACGCTATCAACACGGCAGCCAAGACTAGACACAATTATTCAAGTCACTTTGGAAAAAAACCCAAAGAAATCACCAAGCCACCCTGGATAGCGAAAGCACAGCAACACTCAAAACGCCAGTCTGGGAGGAGGAGAAGACCAGGTGCTGGAGGGACTGCGAGGGCTCCGCAGAGGGCTCGCCCCAGCACCCGCCGCTCCGCTCGGCAGCGCAGCGAGGCGGCACCGGCACCTGGACCGGCCGAGTGGGCAGGGGGCGGCAGCGGGCAGCGCCCCTCAAGGAGCACCGGGACGGGACCGGCGCACAGACAGACAGACAGCAGCCCC
>VZRX01018641.1:74458-98239 GCA_013398075.1 Notiomystis cincta | reverse complement strand
GGGCTGGACTGTGGTGATGGCAGGCAATTCCCTTCTCCAAGTGGCAGCTCTGGGTGTCCTCCAAAAACCGAGAAAGACCCCGCAGCTGCCCCTGTTCCCCTCTTTTTCCAGCCCAATTCTTGCGGTATCTGTGCCCCCTCTACGAGAAACCCTCAGACAGAGAAGTGCAGCCAAATGCCGTCTTCCTGGGCTTGGCCACTTCCTTTGTTCTCTTTGAGTATCTGTCATTACGATTTCTTAGGAACTTACAGGACAAAATTCTCTAACAAAAGGAAATAATTTAACCCTCAACAGAGAGAAACAAAGGATATTAAAAAAGTAATGTGGTTTAGAGGACTCAGAATAAAGAGGAGCCAAAATACATTATGAACAAAGAAACCCTTGTAATGAAACAGGGCCATTACCAAATGGAGATGATGAAAATTTCATAATGATGCTGGAAAAACTGATTCCAGAGAAGTGCTGCCTTAAAGATGTTCCTATTTGCAAAGAAGCAGAAAATAGTCCCTTATATTTCATCAGGATGTTGACATACTTCTCAGTCCTTTGCCAAGGATGAAGAGCAGTATTTGCAAAGCACAGGCCCAGAGTGGGGTCCTCAGAGAGAATCAAATAATTTATATCTGCTAGTAAATAAATATGGAACTGAAAGTAGATGATATTTAGAGTCCCTTCTAGCCCAAATTATCCTATGATTCTATGAAATATGTTAACTTAAAAAATACTAAGCACTATAGAAATTCCAAAAGCCTGAAAAATGTTAAAGTTTCAATGGGTATTTTTAAAAAAACGTACCATGAAGAGTAATGAGAACTGAAATATCCAGACAGGTTAATCATAGAACCATGGAACCATTAAAGTTAGAAAAGATCTCCAAGATGATCAAGTCCAACCTTCAGCTGAATAGCACCATGCTCACTAAACTTTATCAAAAAGTGCCATGTCTACTTGTTTTATGAACATTTCCAGGGATGGTGACTCCATCACTTCTCTGTGCAGCCTGTTTCCAATGCTTAAACACGCTTTCAGTAAAGAAATATCCAATCTGAATCTCCCCTAATGCAACTTGAGGCCATTTTCACTTTCTCTATTGCTAGTTGCCTGGAAAAAGAAACTGACAGTGGTCTTGTTACAACTCCCTTTCAGGTAGCTCTAGAGCNATTCAGAAGAAAGGATTGTGGGAAATTTTGAGTGCTTGACCTGGTTTCTTTATCAAATATATATGACAAACAATGGTAGGAAAATGCCTTTAAGCTGAAGCTGGGAAATTCAAATTAAAAAAAAGTAGATTTTGTTTTTTAAAGATTGATTTTATTAATAAGCAACCAAAAGAGACGTTAGAGTCTTCAGCTCTTGTATTCAAGTAAAATACATTTTTTTACATCTTTTCTTAAGCTGTTTTTCCATCCAATGCAAAAATTACATTCATACCAAAATAAGAATATCTGGATAAAATTTACTAAACTGTCATGATTGGACTTCAAACCAGACTGGTGCCATACTGTGTTACTTAGCACCTTTTGCAGATGTCTGTTCATGAACATGTAATGCTGTAATTCCTTCTGTTATCTTTCAGTGATAGTGCCGAGGACTGACTTACTGATAAGAAAGTACAAAGGAATAGGTTAAAATGATTGTTGTAAAAGTGCTGGAAGCAGGAATTATTCAGAGGTTTTCTTTCTTGACCCTTTCATTCTATGCACAAATAAAAAATTCTTGGTTCTGAAACCAAATGGATTGATGTATATTTAATTGTACCTTATACTTTCAAAATAATCTCCATACATCATCCAAGTTTGGTTTTCCATACAAGTTTCTGTTTGAAAAGCTCGACCAGTTTTTATTTTAAAATTTGATTTGGTATTTGCAGTTTCAGTTATCTATCAAAATATTTCCTGAATTCTACCTGGGTTTAATTTTAAAAAAAAAAAAGATTTTACTGTTTTCTTTTCTTTCCTTATCAGTCTGTTCACACTTTAGGTGAATTCCATGCAGGTAAACTCTTTTTATGTGTGTGCTGGAGATTCAACTTTATTGAAATCAGAATTTCTCCTTTTGTGTCTATAGTGGGTTGACCTTTTCTGGCTGCAAGACCCCTGGCCATCTGCTTTCTCACTCCTCATTCTCAAAAGGATTGAGGGGAGAAAATAAGATGAAAAAGCTGTTGGATTGAGATAAAGACAGATATGTCATTTAAAAATTACCCTCACAGGCAAAACATACTTGGCATATGGAAAATGAATTTGATTTATAGCCATTTAAAAATAGATTTGATGAGAAATGAAGACAAAAACTAAAACCTCTTCCCTCCACTTCCCTTTTTCCAAGGTACAGCTTTGCTCTTTCATTCCAAACCCTCTACTTACCCCTTCCCCAAGAAGCACAGGAGGACAGGGAATAGGGGATTACAGTCTGTCCATAACTGCTTCTCTCTGCTGCTTCTTCCTCCTCACACTCTTCCCCTGCTCCAGACTGAGGTAACTCACATAGCAGGCCTTCAGGAAATAAGCACCTGATCCAGCATGGGATCCTCCATGGCCAGCAGTGTGGATATCTGTTCTGGCATATTCTTCCCATGGGCTAAAGGAAATTAAGTGCTCCAGTGTGGTCTGCTCCATCTCTCCCTCCATCTCCTTTTCTGACTTTAGTGTTCACAGGTCCATCACTCAGACTTTTCCCCTCATTCTTCACTGCCTGTGCAGTATTTTTTGCTCATTCCTAAATATCTTTTCCACAAGGTGTCACAGCTTGGCTGATGGGTTCAGCTGTGTCCTGTGATGGGTCTGTTGGAGCCATCTGTGTCTAGCACAGTGCACACTGAATTCTTCCTGACACCTACCTTCAGTGCATGGGTTTGTCATTTTCCTTTGTCTGATCTACCCCTAGGATTAGAGGTTAGGTAACTGTACTTTGTGCTGCAAGAAAGCAGAAAAGTTTTTGTACCCACAGTTGATATTACTTTGTGGAAACACTCACACAGAATTCCTTGTATTACTGGCCATTTTGTTTTTGATGAGAAATGATTCTTTGAATGAAGTCATGGAGGAAGTGATGAGCTTCTCGATGGCTATACTTTGAAGGGGAATAAATTTTGGGAGCTGAAGCAGAAGGCAGAGAGCCAGCCCAAGGCAGTGGAGTTGCTTATCTAAGCACTTTGAAATAACTCCTCTAAGCACTTTGAAATAACTTCCAAAACAAGATGCATGAGAGTTTCCTTTGGAAAGGGTCTAGCTCAGTAGCAGGAAGAGAAAATGTCCCAGTCGTTTCTTGAAGTGGAAGAACGGAGACAGGCATTACTGTCGCTGTGCGAGCTACTTTGAGGGCAGAGGGAGCAGCAAGCCTAGTGACTGATTAATGACAAGGAAATGCAGACTCTGCAGTGGTAGGCAGAACTTATGCACCAGCTGAACTGACCAGTTGCCTCACGTATTCTGATCATCAGGAAGGAGATGGGCTCCTTTTACTTTTAGGGATAAAGGAATAAATGAACATTTTTCCTCCTTTAAGCTCTGTCCAGTAGCACAAATTCTAGAGGCTGCTCATGTTTTAGGATCACAGAGAATAAGAGTAAGTACAGTTCTCTCTGTAAGCAGTGAGTTCAGGGCTGATCTAACCTGCCAGAGGCTGTCACTACATGTATACACTCTTTGCAGGGACGAGGCAAAACCAGTGTGACCCTCTGTTCAATGGAAGCTGTGCAGAGACTAGCTGAGATTAACAATTTTTTCAAAATTATCTTAATCCTTTCAAGCCATAAGAGCAGGTTTGTACATGATTGCAAAGAGGTGGAGATGACATACAAAACAAACTCGTAAGACTAGCAGTACAGTACAGGAACAGCATGATGCCAGAAGCCAGGTGTTTTTCCTGTCCCACACAGTAATTTTGGAGTGAAGGGAAACATAGAAGTGGGCTGTAGCCCTATTACAGGAGTTCCTGTTGAAGGCACAGCTAGTAGAAAAGTTATGCATCAAACACAGCTTGCTCTTTCTTGGCTGTATTTTTGGTATGCCCAAATATTTGACATCACCTGGAGTACTGATAGGTATTTCAGGATCTGGGACTCCAAAATCAGACTGTAGATCACTCAGACCTTTCCACAGATAGCATTCCCACATATGCCAGCTCATTGTGGTAATTCATATGTCACAAGGTACTCAGAACTTGTGATATTGCACGCTTGAAGACAATAAAAACAACAAAAAGAATTGGGTTTTGGATGTATTTTTTTTTTGAAAAATACAAAACCATTTCTTCCTGTCAAGAAAGTACAAAATGTTTCTTGGGTGGAATTTAGGACCTAATTCTGCCTAACTACTGAGATAGAGTCCCAAGATTGCATATCAGAACAACTAAAAATATTTTTCTTGCTGGGCCTTATAGGATTGCACTATCTTATGTTACAATTCAGTGACACACAGGTTCAAATACAATATTTTGAGAGCTGTTTTTTAGAGCAGAACTAAATTCAAATTCAGAGTGAGAGCACAGTAAAGAAACCCCACTTCACAGAGAGGTACACTAAGAAAAACAGTATTGCTGGTCTCAGTGTAGGAACACCATTAGAGAACGGACAGTTCTTATGGGATTAATATATTCCTAAAAAGCTAATTTAGCAAAGCTCTACATTGTGCAGATATAACCTGTATGATAACAATAATTATACTTTTCTGTATTCTTTTACTGTAAATATTCCTGGAGTGTCCTGAAGACTTCTAAAATATTGTTACTTGTGAAAACAAAATGATTTTGAACACTCAAGAAAGACTTGCTGTTTTATTATTAGATTAAACCAAAACATTATACTGACTCTAACTTGAGCTTCAATGGCTCGTGTTCAATCACAGTTCATATTTTTGTATTAATAATTCAGGAATCAAAATGCTTTCTGTGTCAGACAAAACTTGCCATGGCAAATGCAGCATAAACAGATGCATCAAAACGCAAGAACACAGAACAGCCAACAAATAAGAGCATACATACAGAAACATTTATATTTTCATAAAGCACAAATATTGTGTCTTTCTGAACAATGGCTTCGGAAAAAAATTACAAATGAGTCTGTGAGATTAAATTACTATTACAGAGTGGTCATTATTATTGTAACATTTATCAAACCTGAGCAGCCAGCAAAACATCTGGCTTTAACAAACGTAGGGGTTTGAGTACTACATACATTTAATCACTTCTGTCTATGTCCATTATCAGAGATTTCATGAAGCTAAATAAACTTTACTTCTATCAGTGCATGGGAAAATCAGGGAATGTGTTGTTTTGCTTTGTGGGTTTTTTTTTGTTTATTTATTTGTTTTCTTTCCTGCACATTCAGTTTGGTTTTAAGTAGAAATAGCTTGGGTCATCATACTAATGTCTACAGAACACATAATGAGAAAAGTGAGCTATGATTGAGGTCCTTTTTGTTTCTAAGTAAGCATTTATAAGCTTCTCGCAACCATACACTTCCTCATGCTGCAAAAATAAAAAGGCAGGTATTCTGCTTGCCTCATCTGAATGATCTCATCTGATCCTGAAATGAGTTCTACACTTGAGATAAGTTTGAAGAGTCTCTTGGGGTAACCTGTGAACTGACAGACACATCACTAGTCCAACTGATGTGGCTTGGCACAGCTGGCAAAGTAAGCTCATAAGATGACAGAAACTGAGTGAAGAGGGAGGTTGAGTTTACACCACATATATCAAATAAAGGGCATTTTCTCAAGGAGAATGTTTAAGTGAACAAGTGGAAGAATATTTGGCAATGGGCCACGTGCTCACCAGTTTAAACACCCTGCATTCAGCTTCTGCACCAGAATCCTGGAGGGGTGAGGAGGCATTTATCTTCCCAGAGACATAGGAATGAATTAAGGCAACAGGTACTTCCCTCCTCCATTCTCTAAAACACACTACTTCTCAAGGTCAGGCTGGTTTTGCTCAGATGCACCAAAGAGCACATTAAAGCAGAGATGACAAAAAAGAAAGCAAGAAAAGGAATAGATTTCTGATTGGTAATCTTCTTACTAAGGTTACCAATCAGAAAACTGTCTAGCAAGCAAAAATGCCTAGTTTGAAGTGAGAGGGAAAGCTTCTCTGTAAAATCCAGCTAAACTTTGCAACTGCAATTGTGTAGAGCCATTTTTAAGTTATTTCCTTCTAAAACTAATGGCCTAATCCAAGAAATTGCTGTGTGACATTATAAAAAAACCCGAGTTCTTCTTGCTCTTTTGTGTTGTTTTAGTCTGTGGAGTTTACATGGAAAGAGGATGACCTATTTCTTTGTGATACATATTTCTCTTCAGGGGATGATTACTGAGTAGGTTCAGTTAGTTCAGAAAGTAACCCCTTTTCTGGCCCATGAGCACCACACATTTCTTACACTGCATTTAAAGGATGGCTAGAGTGTAAGCCACATGGTTTGCTCTAGAGTATGGAGGGAAGAGCACTTCTTCAAAAGAAGCAGGTAATTTCCTACAACTGAACAACAAACTTTTGTTTCTACAAGGAAACATCTCCTGCCTTGCAAAATGTGATAAGGGAATTGATCACTGATGTCACAGTACAAAATGGATATTTCTCTGGTTAAAGAAAAGCTGGAAAATTAACTTTTTCTGTTAACTTTAGAAAGGCTATCTTTGAGGTTTGTGAGAGGAATCCTCTGGGATATTTTTTAATATGTAGGATTTAGCTAAGATGAGGCTTGATAATGGTAAACTGTGGTTTATTTGGGATCTGGAAGAGGTTTATTAAAATGCCCTTTAAGCTCCTAATAAAAAATTTCTCCGAGTACTCCCTGCCCTGAACATAAATTCTGGTTAACATCAACATTCACTGAATATTTTGGATTTTGTTTTGGTAGTACATGAAATGAGAAATACAGCTGATCATACACACAATATTTGCAACACATTCTAAAAGTGAATGGAGAAAATTAAGAAGCATTACCACCACTAAAAGAGATTGGCAGTTAAATTTAGGTCTAAGACAACTAAGATTGACTACTTAGGTGGTAGCAGATATAAAGCATTCTAGCTTCTGCTTCTCCTGAATATCATCTGACCATGCAGTCTTTAAATCACATTGTCTTTTCTGTGCATGTGTTAAATTCTAAGGTAGTCAAGATAAAATTATATACTGAAATACAATCTGGACTACTGGGCCACAGATTCTAATTAGGACCAGCCAGAAAGGCAGTGGTTTTAAACACTATGGCTTGTGTATTTAAAGACGTGGTCCTGTCCTTTCAATGAATTCCTTTATTCCCGCCTGCTTTTTCACAAAATGTTCTAATCAAGATTCTGTCTACTGTGTTATTAAAATAACCTTTTACTTTTGCCAGTCATCCCTGTGCCTTGCTGCACTAATTCAGCATTTCCTGACAGAGTGATTGCTTGCTGGCACTGATGATTTTTTGCAAGTTAGCCTTATGAGAGGAGAACTACAAGCGTTGGAAGGATAGTATTATCAGAAAGATGGTCCTTTTTATCTCCCCTTCCATTCTCGAGTATCCTCTTCCTTTCCACCTTAAACCAGCTGGCAAATTCATACTGAGATTTCTCCCCAGTCTGGCCATCAGTTTAGTTACTGCAGCCCCCTCCCTGGTGAAAATGGCTGAGCTGTGCTGCACCGCTGTTATGGCTGCAGAATGACCTGGACATCTGAAGCAAAAAACAGATGTCTCAATAAATTTTTGTCAAAATGTAATTATCTTGGGAGCAGGGAAACAAATGGAGGGAGAGGCAGAACCAGATGTGTGACTTTAAAATATGCAATCATAATTACAAGGAAATTTTGAATAACTAAGTGGAGGAGCCAATGACTACTGAGGAAAGTCCTTCTTTACTTCTTGTGATTGTGACTTCAAATGAATCCTGAAACTCAGTTTCTGATAATGGTGCTCGAAGCAGAAACAGGGAAGGCTGCACAAAAAAAAATCTTCCTGAGAGCTTTTTCACAAATAAATCTTTTCAAATATGACAGGCTATCTTTCCCCAAGGAATCCAGCCAAGCTGCTTCTTCCTTTTCAGCGATAAAACACTGTAGATTTTGTATGGTAAGTAATGGTGGGAGTTCATTTCTCTAAGACATCAGGTTAAATAACACAAGCAGGGAAAATTAATTTGCTCAATCAGTGTGGGACTACAAGGTCGAAAACCAAATATTTTTAGTGGTGATTTAACATTAGATAATTCAATTAAATTTCAAAGAGAGTGTTTTTTTTTTGTTGTTTTGTTTTTTGTTTGTTTGTTTGTTTGTTTGTTTTTTAATAATCAGAAAACAGAATTCTACAGCTGTATTTAAACAAAATACTTTTGAGAAAAGTCAGACCAGTTAAGCTACCTTTTAGGTGAATATAAAATGCCACATTCCGCTGCTGTGAGTAATGTTTCAGAAATTCTGGGGAGGGCTTCCGAGGAGCACTCAGGTTCTCCTCACCCTGTGCAAAACTCATTGCCATTCCCTGAAGCACTGCATACTGTAGCTTAGTGCATCCACTGATCACCTCACTAGAAATGCTTGCATATACCTGAAGCCCCATGTGCAGCCAGGCTGCCTTGCACATGTTCTTCTCTCCAGGGGACTTGCTGGAAGTTTTACAATTAGAAAATGTTTAATAAATTACACTTCTACTGAGGCAAGTTTTAGCTCACTCATTGGAGAGGCTACTCCTTCATTTCCCCTTTTTTGCCTCATGTTCTTATCTGTCCTGTGAGTATAAAGGATTCTGCTGTTGTTTTTCTTCCCATGGAAGTAGCAGTTTATGGGGAGTGTTCTCATAGGTTAAAAGGTAGCTGGCTGGGAGCCATTCTGTGAAGAAGAGTAAAGATTATTCAGGAAACAGTAAAACTTTACTCCTATAGCTGACACCTTGTTTAAACACTTTAGGGTTTGGACACATTCATGGCCAATTTATGAACATCAAAAGAGAAAATATGCAAGCCAGTTTTCTTGAAAAAGGAGGTTGGTTCCTCCAAGATGCCTTGTTTTATTTGTGCTGCCAGACACAAAGTCAAAAGTTTTGTTCTGTCTATAACTTAAGAAGTGTCTGGAATCCCTTATTTAACCTCCCTGGTGAAAGCTGTGTTTCTGATTGTGTTTAATAAATGAATGATAGAAGATAACAGCTTAGGAACTTCATAACATGACAGTTTTCCCCCTTTATATGGCCCATTTTATAATTGATATTGAATAATGTTGTCCCACTCCCCAAATATCAAGTGTTCTTTAGTCTTCAAGGCTGTTCTCTCAAAGGCAAAGAAGACTAGCACTGACTGACTCTGATAATGAGCATCCACTTCCCTTCTGCCCCACTTAGATATTTTCAGTTCTTTCTAAGTAGTCATTGAATAGAAAAGAAGTTGAGAGGAATTAAAACTGTGTGAATCAAATTTTACAATTCATTATAACAAGTCTTCTGAATTTTATTTCCTTATGTGTAGTCACAGTCCTAAAAGGCTTACATGAGTGGATGTTGTTCAAATATAAGTTAGAAGTTTTTGCTTTTCTCAGTTTCAGACTGAAGATGAAGACTGAAACTAAAAGTTTAATTACAAATTAATAATTTATTCAGTAGAACAAGCCTACGAATTTCAAAGATATCTTATAGGTTAGTTATCTAGGTTAGTGATTTTCAGTGGCAGTGGACAGCTAATTTTAGCTTTATAGGTAGACTTTAAAAAGTCTTTTGAAGATAAATGAACAAAAAATATCCTCAGGTGTAAGAAGTCACCTCAGATCTAAGACACGGGTGAAAAGAACAAAGATCAAAATGTAATCTTTAAAATACCTGGTTAGAGCTGCTTTACTATAGAAGTGGCCAGGTTTTCCCATTGTAATCCTTTTATTCTTCCTGTAAATATTTAATATAGCCAAAATAGGTCTAAAAAGCAAAATTAAGTTCTGACAGTAACAAGTTCTAGATAAAATTCTTTATTGAAAGGGTGCTCAGGCACTGAAAGATTCTGCCAGGGAAATGAAGGAGTCACTCACTTTGGAAGTGTTTAAAAAATGTAGATATGGAACTTGGGGACATGGGTTAACTCTAAATATGGCAGTGCTCAGTTAAGCGTTGGACTCAATTATATTAGAGGTATTTTGCAACCTTAACAATTCTGTGATTCTATGAAAGAAAATACATAGATAAAGCATTTAGAAGAACATTTCCTTACTTGTTGAAAAGGTAGTAGAACTTTTTGTTATATATTCAAATTGTTCTGCAAACTACAGGATTAATTATGTTTATTTTCATGGTGATTTGGGTCAGACTATCAGGATTTAATGCTGCATTAAATTCCTCTGTCTATTGGGTTATACTTTTTAATTTTACTACAGGTATAGTATTAATTAATAATTTAGGTTAAATTACTATTTTATTAAACTATATATATTCATGAACTCTTGAAAGGAATGTCAGAAACTTGGATGTAAAGCATAGACACATCTGTGGACTGTATCTTTTTTTTTACCCTTATCAAAGTTCTCAGAGAATACAACATAGTTTATAAACATGCACATATGTATTTATACAACAAGAAATGCTGGGTAGGAAATCCTGAGATCTACAGGGGCTAAGCATGACCTGCTTGACCTACAAAGTAATAAATAAATAGTCTCCTCTAGGTATAAACCAGGAATGCAAAGTTCTGCAGTCTTTTTCAAGACTAAAAAGTGATAAATTGAAATTCAGAGCCACAGGAAAAGAGGGTTAGAATAGGAACCACTATATGACCTTTGTAACATGTTATGGTAGGATGTCTGAGTAGGCATATGCATCTATATAAACAGGATGTTAATCATTTAGACTGTGAATCGTAAGAGCAGCAAGGACAGAAATTCATAAATACTTCTCATTTCTTGATGTTTTAAATAGCCTACTACCTACTCAGAGAACTGTCATTTTACTGGGCACAAAAATGTATTTTCACTTATGCACTGTATCAGCTAGATAATCAGCTGAAGAGTGAAACTATCAAACATGTAAATAAAAAGAAGATCATCTGTATTCTACTTCATTGTGCTGACCATTTTGGAAATATGCAACATGTATTGCTGGTTAAAGTTTATATGCTTAGCTTTAGAAAACTGTAGAAAGAGAGGTTAATATGCAAAATAGCTAAATTTCAGTGCTTTATGATTGGAAGGCCCTGGATTCATTGTCCTTGATTTTAGTTAGATAATCAAGTAGTGGTTGGATTTAAGCATAAATGCTGTAGTTTTTCAGCACAGAATCTGTTTAAGGTTGTCACAGTCACAGGCAAAGCAGTGAAGGAGTAATAATTTTTCATATTCTCATTTTATATAAAATAAAACATTGAAAAACATTGCATAAATTTTAAAAAAGTGGCATAATCCAGTGTAAAAATATTTTTAAGTGCAATTTTTTTGCAGTCTCACATGTTAATAAGATTAGAGCCTAAGTTATAAAACATATTTAGAACTTAATACTTTGTTCTTCAAAAAACTCAGTAAATACCTAATTTTAAGTTAACTTTCTCTGGACTTTTTGCAGCAGCTTTCCTTTTTCCTCATGTTTCTTTGTTTCTTCCAATCCAACCCCCATACCACATGCTCTGCAATTCCTCCTGTTTCCATTTCACCCTTCTAAGAACTGCTCAGTCTAAGTACATTGAGAACACCATGACACGTTCCAAAAACATGAAGTTAACCCGTGAGTGTCCCGTGACACACTGCACAAACCCGGGGAAACCGTTCTTCCCTAAGCCTGCCAATCAGTGCACACTCCCTAGGAGCTGCCTCTGCCCTGAAAGGACGACAAAGCCTTCCTGAACTGGCCAGTAATGCACTTTGATGAAGGCGTTAATTGCCATCAGTTATCAGTACTCAGCCCCACTTTTCTCATCCCTTCCCTCTCCACCTTATGCACACATGGTATTCCATAAATGAGAAGATAAAAACCTTTGGATAAAGTCTTCTTATCAAACCCACCAAAATCTGGACTACTGTGCTTGGGTATCTTAAAACCTCTTGCTTTCCAAGGCAATGAAATAGTTAAGACATTTAACCAATGGCAAATAGATTCCAGTACTTCTTTGCTATTTCATAGCTGTAAGGGTTAGCTGTAATCATGCTCCTTAATTTATTTTTCATTTTCATTCATTTGAATAAAGCCTTCAGGTTTACAGTTCCCTGACTTATTGTATGCATGCACTTACCCATGTAGGTATGTATGTATGTATATGTGCATGCATTATTCAGAACCTAAAACCATATGGAGAATTTGGTTTTCTTAGGTATTCTTTTTTTTATTTTTGTACCAGAAAGTAGTAAAACATTTTGAGATGTTTTTAAGTCTTTAAGTTACAAAATCTAGATTCCACCTTAAAAATGTTCCATACTGTATGTTGCATAGCCTGGGGTTCTGACTGGCTGCCAAATATCTATCAGAGAGTGATTTATGATATATGATATGTTCCTCAGCCCAAGTGGAGACTGTTTAGTTGAAACATGAGAAAGGAGAGGCCTTGTGCTCTCCAAACCATGATGACAAGTTTCTGTTTGGCTTTCTGAGTGAACACACAGTACAAAATGTGCCATATTTTACAACAGCAAAACTTATGTAAGGAACAAAACTAAATTCACTTAACCCCTGGTTTCATTAGTTTTTCCTTTTTCTCCTTTCTATTTTTTTTTTTTGTGAAGTCTGCTTCCTATTGTAAGAAGCCCATTTTTCTTTTGTTGTTTGCAGGATCTGTAAAATAGAATTGCTACAGATTAGTTTTGAAAATCAAAATCTTTTCAATAACTGTGGCCAAATTTTTTAAAATGAGATTTCAGTCATACCATTTAATTTTGCTTGTGCTTTTCTGTCAACTGTAACTAAAGCCTATGCTATGATTTCTGGTGCATTTTGTTCTGAAAATAATTCTTCCCTGAAGCTGTAAAGAAGTACCTCTCCCATGTTGTTTTTTGGGGTCCCCACTTTAAAATGCCTGGATAGAACAATATGGTCAGACCTCTATGGTCTTAAACAAGAAAATTCCTTAAAGCCTTCTTACAGTATTCATAGATCTTTGCAGCCATGCAAAAGAAGATAAAAAGAAAAAAAAAAAGAGAAAGAGAATGCTACCTTTTTAATCTAGCTGATTACATCTAGCTGATCTGTTTTAGTCAGATATTCATTCACCACAGTACCTAAATGCCAAAGTACAGCATGGAAAAAAACCCCAACAAACTCTTGTTACTTAAAAGGGGGCTGGATTTCAGAGGAAAATGAAATGGTCAGTGTAGAGCATGCTCTTATCTCATGTGAAGCTTTTCACAGCAACACAGCAAATGCATGTCATCTTCAGCATTTTGTATGTATGATACACTGAAAGCCTCTGTCTACTTAGAAGATGCAGTAAGTTTATATTATGAAAACATATAGCCACCATTTACAAAACCTTGCAGCTCAGTACCTGAAACAAACATTTAAATCTAAGGAGTTGAAATGCAGAAGGAAGCCAGTATTTTTTCTGTCAGTGTACAAATGAACAATTATGACAAAGGCCATATCTAGTCCCCAGAGTGCTTCCCAAATCTACCATGGCATTGTTCCAGTGCTCTATTTAAGGGAAGACCAAGAACCAGGATGGCACTATTCTATGTCTGGATTTTTGCCAAAGGGTATGGGCTCAGTAGAGTTAGGGAGCACTTTAACCACACACCAGTCCTGAAAACTGTGAACATAGAATCATGGCATGTGTAATAACATCTATCCTCCACTCAGTCCAGATACAGACAGCAAGTCAAATACACCCTATGACACAACAAGGAACTGCTAACAGCAAAAGAGACTTACTTTTTCTGTTCTGAGTCCTTGTAAGGTCCTTAAACACATGATCTCGTTTTTCTATAATATTCATTGAAGATATAGATAATTTTCACATATGTGATTTGCTGTTATTTGGAGAAGCTGCAAATCATGTGGACTTGAGAGGTCACTTTGGCCTCAGTCCATTGAGGCTGTCAGGATGAAAGATCAGGCTTTTATATTGGATGTGCAGAAAGGAGAGCCAGTAGATAATCAACAAGTGCTGGTCTCAGATGATTAAGACAGAGGAGAGACTGCTGAAGAGGCAGGATAAATTAACTATGACACAAGTATGTTTCTGTTTATGTAGAATATTATTCTTGCTCGGTTAGAATTATATGTCTACAAAGGCAATTTGACTAGCCAGTCAATAGCAGAAAAAAACCAATCAACACTGCCTATTGAGGCTGACTATCCTTTCTGTTCCTGGGTTAGTATGCTATTAATAGATGTCTTCAGGCTCAGTTATTGGCCCCTTCTGGATATGCACAAATCAACAACTCTGGAAAGCCCACTCTGAGGGCTTCTGTAGTACTGCTTTTTCTTTTGTTACCCAGAAGTCCAGGCATTGAAAGATGTTGTGGGGTAATACAGCTGATTGGTTTAAGAAAACATACAAGCTGGAAACCTAAGAACAGTGTACATGCCTAGAAGGGAAGCATTTTTTAGTTTGGGAATAGAGGCACTCCATCATTCAGAGTAGTGCAGTGATTGCACTGCATACATCTCACAAACATGCATCTGGTAATTAGTCATTGTATTCTTACCTTAAATTGAGTCTTGGTATATCCTGAAATATGTCCATAGGAACCTGTGGCTTTTTAAAGTCCTTTCTCAAAAGTTAACTTAGTTGTAGCCATGTGTTGCCTTTATGAGAAAAAAAATAAGACTGAGTCTGGGTACACTCCTTACACTTGAGGTATGTATGAAGGCATACAATATTGAGAGAAAAAATAAACAGAACTTTTCCAACACTTAAGAATGGATTGGCAGAGAGGGATAGAAGCATGTGAATAGAATAATTCTCTAATCTGTGACAACTGTGAACATTTGTGTTCTGAATTAATCCTTCTTGCTGTGTGGCTTTTTAGTTAATACAAATTAATAACACTACACTTATAACTGTTTAGCCACTCGTAGGGATCTCATTTATATGAAATCTTTACTTTCTTCTGCCCAAACAGACAATTTTCACCATTTTGTGTAGTGACCCATCCTTTTCCATCATGGGGATGCAAACATGACCAATTATGTTTTATCTGGAAGATCCACAAGGAGGTTAGCAGTAGAAAATGGACCAGCACATAGAAAATGCATAGTGAACTAGTATGATCCCTGGAAAGCTCTTTTGATTGCCTTTCCACTATATCTCACAACAATCAAACAATCAAACATCTTACAACAGTATTTGTTGTCTTGAAATAATTATGTTTTGTAATCAGAGTAGAAGCCTACCTGTGGAATGCTAAATAATGACTATTTTAAATTAATCTGGAGGAAAAAAAAAAAAGTCTTTAGACCTCTCAGCCTGAAAAATGCTGGTATTAGTTACTTTACTGACGATACCTAAAAAGTCTAGTTGTGTTTAAAAGTTTAAAATTTTATGTTGTCTAGTGTCTGTTCTGAAGAATGATTAGGATATGAAAACTGTTGAAGATTATGGGTTCACCAGCATGTTTTCCTCACTTGGGAGTAATCTATTGCTCATTTAGAGTATAAACAACCCTATTAATGTTAAAATAATTGTTTGAGATATTTTCTTATGCTTGGATTTTCAGTATAAGTGCTGAGACTTGCAACTTGGCTAACGTCAGCAGCAAACAAACATCCTGTCAAAGTGCCTGGCACTCTGTGTTCCTGTATGATTGGCAGGAAACAGAGTGTTTGGGGAAGGGGAAGATGGACATTACAAAAACTATAAATGTGTTTTCCCAAAACAATGGCATGATACAAACCCAAAGGAGCCTTTTATTAAAATATTTGCTGTTAGATTAATGAATTGCAGGGGCAAGTGGGGGGAGGGATGGGTAGAGGGTGAGATTGCCAAATGTATAACTGAGGCTTAACATACCTGGCATGTTATATACATATTTGTTTTCTCATAGGCTGCACTTCAGCTGCACTTTAGCATTTATGGAGCTGAAACCACCCATCTGTATGTGTCCATCCCACTGGGGTTAATTTCTAGTACACTGAATTGGCAGTAGTTGCTATGTTAACTTGTTCTGTCTTCATGATCAGTGTCAGTGCAGATGTCGTTCTCCTTTTGGGTCTATCACAGCTCAAACTGTAAAGCAGACCAGGTTTTTTTGTTGTACTAGTGCCATCCTGGCATTGTGCAGAGGTTAGCTTTAATCTCTGTAGGGCATTGTGTGCAAGTCCAGCTGGCCAAAGCTGCAGTATATGTGCTGAACAAGCATGTTTCCCAACCGCCTGGGCAGCGCCTCCTGCTCAGTCATTCTCCAAAACTCTTAGAGCTGTGCTGCAACCTGGAAGCTGCTACAATGAAGGAAAGTGAGAAAACTCTTCATTAGACTGCAGTCCTTCAATCTCAAAACCTTCTGGCTTTCTCTGATAATTTTCTCCTCAAAACTAGTCTGGAGCAATTTATGTCTGGAGTTTTTACATCTATATGGGCAACCAGACAACTAGTTTAGCCATCTATACAGCATACAAGCAGGTAAGGCTTGTCAGGAGGGGATTGTTGAATCAGGATGTATTTGAAGGACAGTCATAACTAGGAAGTGAAATTTGCTTTTTTCCCCCTACTCTTTCCAGTAGAGATATCTAGAAATAGAAAATATACCATCTTGGCAGTGAGACCCAATAGCATCCTCTGACAGCACTGAAGCAAACTGAACTTAGTTCTTAAAAAAAGGGGTTCAAAACATGCAAATGATACTAAGACTGTGATGGTGAAGGTGTGAATCAGGTCTCTTGTCTCTGAAGGAGATGTCTCTGCATAGGATATGGGAAAATCTGTGATATTTGGTTTTCATTCTGTTTTGTCCTGAGTTCATTGACTGTCTGTGGAGTAAAAGAAACTGTAAGGTTGTTACCTTTATATCTGGTTGTTATAAACATATATATTAAGAAATTAAAGAAGCTTCTAATAATATTGGGATGGGAAAGAAGATATCAATAAATTATTTGTAATTTTTTCAACTGTGAAAGATATTTTGCTATTGTGAAAGGCTTTGAACTAAAAGATGTCAGCTTTGCGTTGGTGTGTGATACCATCTGGCACATTTGCAGTAGCAATTGCTTAATATCAATGGTGGTTCAAGCGAGGAGCATAATGAATTTTGGCAGCAAGTTTGAATAACAATGAGAAAGTTGAGTTTCTGTTCATTGGTCATAAACAAGGACATTTGTGTTGCCTTACAGTGCTAGACCCAATGAAAAGCAAAACTTCTGCTGGTGAATATTTGTACTGGTCTTAGCCAGTAGAGTAAACTTTCTTCATAGTAGCTGGTGTGTGGCTGTGTTTTGGGTTTGTGCCAGAAAGTGTTGATAAGGGCGGATGTCCTTGTTACTGCTAAACGGTGCTGACGCATCATCAAGGCCTTTTCCGCTCCTCACACCGCCCCACCAGGGAGTGCACAAGTTGCTGGGAGGCTGCAAGCCAGGACAGCTCACCCCAAGTGACCAAAGGGATGTAACCTAACACAGCGTGTCATGCTCACCATATTGAGCTGGGGGGAGAAGTAGAAGGGGGACATTTGGAGTTGTGGGATTTTTCTTCCTAAGACACTGTCACGTGTGATAGAGCCCTGATTTCCTGGGGATGGCTGAACACCTACCTGTCCATGGGAAACAGTGAATTAATTCCTTGTTTTGCTTTGATTGTCTGTGTGGCTTTTCCTTATACCTGTTAATATGTCTTTATCTCAACTCACGAATTTTTTTTGTTTTACTCTTTCAGTTCTCTTCCCCATCCCACTATGGGGCTGAGTGAGGTGCTGTGTGGTGCTTATTTGCTGACTGGGTTAAACCATAACAAAATTGGGTGCTTCTCTGCAGTCACATGCTTTCCACCTACTTGGGATCTGCCAGCCATACAAGGGCTATTGTGCTGCAAAAATGACAAGGCAAGTTGAAATGTGGAGCAGATAATGCTGCAGAGACCAGCAGCCACAGCTTTATGGAAATCACTGGAACACATCACCCACTGGACTTTAATATATTGCCACCATGCTGTAAAACTTTAAAGGAATTATCTGATGTGCTGTGTCTACAGTTCCTTTCTTTCCTGTACAGATGAGGCATCTACATGTCCATGGATCACTGTAGAGACATTTATTCCCTTAATTATAGGCAGATGCACTAGGTGTCCCAGGTGTGTTGGAGCAGATAAGGAGAATCCAGTCTAACTCCAGTACTGCTATTTCTGCTCCAAATGGGTCTTAATCTACAAACAATACAGGCACAGCATAAAACAGAGAAACCAACCAGTTTTAACCAAACTGAGCCCTACAGCTTCTTTAGTGCCAGATCTTAGTAATGAAAAAGACAATAAAGATTCCACCGGAGGAAAGGACGGTGTAATTTTTTTACAGAAATTTAGTATGTTCTCCCTTCCACTAGCATTGCTACTCCTTTATACTGCAAGTGGCTAGTGGATGTTTGATCAAGGATATCATACTGCAGACATGGCAGTAAACCTATCTCTATTTGTCTGCATGCTCTGCAGCCCAACACAAAGGTGCTGGCGGGTGTGGCAACATGCTACTCTCTCAGTCCACACAGGTAAGTTTACACCAGCTTGGGAGATGCCTGTCAAGCTTGCTATCTAAAGGACTAATTTGCACTACAATGCTACAATGATCTCTAGCCTTAATGAAAAGTCTTGTCTTGAGTAAAAATATTTTCCTTATGGTGAACTGGTTAGCTGGTGCATAAGCTGAGTGAATGCAGAATAGTGAAAGAAAAACCAGCAGCAAATTCTATTTTAAATTGGAACAAATATAATTGGGGAAATTGCATGTAGTCATCATCAGTTATAGTAAGAGATTTCTCTGTGAGTGGCATCTAATTTAATGATTTCACAAATGGGTGGGGGTGACTCCATCCATTTTTACTGAGTTGACAAGCTCATTACATTTATAATAGCCAGGACTTGATCCTGGAAACCTTACTCACCAGAGTGAAAAATAGTTCGAGGCAATGCCATTGTTATGTGCAAAATAAAGGAGAAATAAAGATCAAAATAAATATTTTTTCCTCCCTTTTTACGATCAATGGGACATTCCTGATACTGGTAAAGGGATACACTTTCTTGTCTGCTCTGAGATTTAAATCAGTCTTCCATTTTTATTTTAATGCATACTTGAGGTACAAAGCATTATAGCAATAACAATAGCAAAACCAATAATGCTCAACTCACTGGATAAGCAAATAATTAGTTATGTAGTCTGTTATGACAAAGCAGTATTGTGAAGGGAGTATAATCAAATACTTATTCTTTACAACAGTAGAACTAAACCACTACAGTATTTTGCAATGGAGTCTTTTTTCTAGACTTCACTCCTCCATTTAGTGGTTTAACAGAAGGAGAAAATAAAATTCAAAATATCATCAAGCTGCCTGTGCATCAAGTGTCTTGTGGAATGCACTTCTCTAGTGCCCTGCTAGCCCACGAGCTGGCAGCTGGGCAGTATATGATGATTTCAAGACTTAAGTCAGTGATTCTGATGAAACAATTTCACCTTCACTGCTCTATTTCTGTCCTGGACCGAGAAGTAAGGTTTGATGACGTATGTAAAATACAGATCAACATTTATTATCCTTTCTTTTGAGCCTAAAAGTATTTTAAAGCATTTTCATCTCAAGGACACTAAAACTGTTTGTGGTTAACTGAGAACAGCTCTCTCCAAGAATGAGAGTTGTTCTGTGCCAGCTGTGATATGCAATTTTGAGAAAAAAAGGTAGTGGGAAAGAAAAAGGGAAAAGGAAGAGAAGAAAATGGGAATGAACATGAGACATAGGAGAGATGAGAATGAACATAGCAGAGGAGTACAGCTGAATTTGCAGGGGCACCCAGATTAGTAAACTTGGTAAAAAGTCCCTGAAAATCTTAAATAGGAAATAAATAATTTTGCATTTTATACCCTAGAGGGGAGAATTATTATCTAATTCTGACAATCAACATATGATGTCATTGAGGCACACTGTGGGGTTTGCACTACCCTATAAAGCACTTTCTTGTGTAGGATCAGTACAGTAAAGACGCATGTTAACTGAGGCAGCATTATGCTAGCTTTACTTTATGGCAAATCCTTCCTTTATAAATTGATAAAAAGGCTGATTTACTTGTAAAGTTTAATTCTACCCTGATTAGTGATCACTTCATCACTTGAAATACTAGAGCAGGGGGGAATTAGAAGGGAGGGAACCAGTTTCCTATTTGTACTTAAAATAATAGGCATTGGACACCTGGCACCCTATAAATACTGTGACACTGTACGATGGCAAACATGGGCACAATGCACTGCTTATTCTCAGTTGGAATCCATCTGTACACTACAGTAGTAAGACAAAAGAGGATTGTTAGCACTTAAAGGCACCTTGACGCAGTCATACCACTTGACTGTTTTATTAATTGCCCCATCTGTTAAGTGAGAACTTTCTGACATAGGTTGGTACACGCTCTTAAACCCCTTGGTCTGCTTCCTATTGGTTCCACATGTGTTTGTATTTGTTCTCAGTAGGCAGAGATTCCAGAGAGAAAATGAACCGCTGCAGATCGATTGCAGTATCAGTCATGCAGAAGACATGGTAATACATGCCACTTCAGTCTGATTTGCTGTTAACCCTTTGAACACGGAAAAGTGCTGGGTGTGGGGCTCAGAGAAAGAGAGAAACCAGTAAGCTGACAGAGTCTGCTGGGAGAAATAGGATTGGTATCATGACTTCTAAATTACTCATCTCGTTAGGGGCTCTCTGCCTTCCAATAAGTCTTTGCAAATTACATTTCCACTGCTGCCTGTCTTAGAGTTATGTACTTTAATACAGCCAAGCCAGACAGTATTAGGATAATGTGAAAGATTACACTGCTGTGCTGAGTATTCCTGCCCATTCTGCATTGCCTGGATAATTCTCTGACAAAATTATAGTGACAAGAGCAGTGATTGAGGCCTAGAGTGACAAAAGCCAGAGCATTTAAAGGTAAGGCCATGATTCACACAAGAAGAAATAAAACAAAGACATAGTGTTGCTAAATATTTGCAGAAGGTGTAGGCCTGCTTCCCAGGGTTTTTGGTTGGTATTTATGGTATTGGGCAGAATTATACACTAAAACATGATTTTCAAAGGCATTGAGGGAAAATTTGTAGTTTGAAGACCTATACTATGGACACATGGATAATAATTCAAAACATTTCAATTGAGCAAGTGCTTTCTGAGAAGAAATGTTTCCTAACGNGGATGGGGCACCCACAGGTTCTCTAGGTATCTTCACCACAGTCATAGTAAGGAATTTTTTTTCTAGGATTTGATCTAAACCTACTCTTTTTCACTTTGGAGCCATTCCCCCCTGTCCTGCCCCTGTATACCCTTGTAAAAGGTCTCTCTCCATCTCTCTTGTATATTCCCCTCAGATGCTGGAAGGCCACAATTAGGCCACCCCAAAGCCTTCTCTTTTCTAGGGTGAAAAACTCCAATTCCGCCAGTGTTTCCTCATAGGAGAGGTGTTCCATCTTTCTAATAAACTTAACAGTACTTCTCTGGACTTGATCCAAGATGTCTTGTCTGTGCTCAGAATAATCCTAAAAAATATGTTAAAGATTTAATCTCAGAGTTTATGTGAGATGGACTGTATGTACTTTGGAGGGTAACAGACAATACATGAACAGAATTAAAAGACGACTGATGATTTTTCAGTCATCTACTTCTCTTTAAATTCACATTTTCTGAAAAAGCTTGGGCTTAGCCAAGCACAGAAATTTCCAAGTATGCATGAAGGATATGTATCTTGAACCACTCTTTCAGGGTCTGCTGGCAGAAGACGATGTCTACATTTTCTCAGAGAAGACTGTAGTAAGGAGACGTGGTAATTTCCTAATTTTGAAACTTTGAGTAAGATTTTCTATCCTAACATGATTATTTTGCATGCATTGAATTTGTTTGGCTTATTAACACATCTTGGTGACTCAAGGGAGTTTCCACTAAAGTTGGTTCTTTCTCAATGTTCCTTTTTATAGATGCTCAGTTGCAACTGCCAGTGATCTTAGTGTATGGTGCTTATTGAGAGGTATCCAGAGGCTGTGCTTTTTAAGTTTTGCCTTTTTTAAAACTGACAGATCACATGGAAAAAATTCTGTGAGCATTGGATCATATTTAGAGATGTAAGTGCTAGTAACGCTTTACTTTTATTTTTTAAGGCCAGAAAGAATCTTGACCAAGAAGATATTAATATTTCATTTACTGGTATTAGCTAATTATTCCTCTTTTCCAGGCTCTTACTGTAAAATTGAGGTTGTCATTATCTAAAATGTACGCAGAAGTATTTGATGTGTTCTGAATTTGAGGGAGTGAAATAAAAACAGGAAACAGTTATCACCACAAACCTACAATGCAGTCTTGTGTCCAACTCAGTTAAGAACAGCACACTAGCCTCAAAAAATGGTCCTTTGTTCAATTAGAGTTAGTAAAGAGATTTAAATATATAATAGTTTCTAAGGTGATAAGACTTAATATGATGATAAATTATGGGAAGTCACAAAAAGAATTCATTGGAGAGACAGCAAGTTATTTCTTCCACGTCCCAGTGTCCCTAACTCATGTGGTTTTACCTCTATGGCCTAATTATAGGAAAAGAGAATGTTAAGACATGCTGTAGGGGTATGCTGATCATAAAAGTCCTTAGTAAACCCTTTATTTCTAGCAAAATATTTTTTAAATAAACATTCATTTCACAGAACATTTTCAAATTATTTATAATTAAGAGCCAATGCCCATGGACTAGACTAGGTCAATGACCTCCTGCTGGTTCATGAATGTTGAAGCATTTATTTTCCAAGCTGCTGATCCTTTGACACTGCTCTGTTAGAACAACATTTTTTTTTTTACTATATAGAAGGACTGGGGCAGGTTTAAACATTTTATCTGATGGATATTGTTGTACAGGTGTAACAGATACAGTACTGTATGCCCCAGTGCACTCTTACAGAGTTGAAAGAGGCTCTCTCTAGGGCCTAGATAAATTACTGATTTTGAGCAGACTTGATTGCGCTACTTGAAGAGTTCTTGTTTTGATGTTTCCATTCTCTTCCATTCTGTTTCTCAGAAAAATCCAGCAAAATTTAAACTTCTAGCAATTTCTAATCATTTCCACAAAACCGTTCCACAAAACAGGCTCTTTTTAGGAAAGTGTTGGGAAACAGGAAAGAAAATTAAGAAGTATATCCTCTATAAAGCAAATTAGGGTTAATAAAATTGCATGTTACTGGGATTGCTCAAGGGAAAACATAGTTCTAACAGCCTGTGTGCAGCTTGAGTTTTACTTTAAATCTTGCCTTCCTTATGTTTCCCAGAAGTGACCAGCGCCAGTTGACAGGACTAAAGACAGAGAATTTCCCTTTCAGAAGAGGTCTGTCTCCACTCTTGTTTTTTCTTTGTTGTTGTTATTGTTGTTTATTTTTGTTTTTGTTTGGTTGGGTTTTTGTTGTTGTTTGGTTTTGGTTTGGATTTTTTTATGTGTACATGCCTGTGACTCAAACATCAAGAAAATGGTGAAGGAAAAATGTGGTTTTATGCAACAGTCTCATAGTCAGCTGAACATGTCTTCTGATACAAACTATGTCTATCACCCTGAGCACCTAACTGCTCTGTCACCCTGCTGGGACTGTGGCATGGGTTATTAGCATTTCTACAAAACATCAAGGGTCAAGAAAAAATACAATAGTTTTTTTGGATATTGTAGGAATAATGAACTGGGTAGCAGGTATTGAAGAAGGAAGTCCTTCTAGAGACTG